>VSMD01129397.1:0-68941 GCA_008750895.1 Mirza zaza
GCAGTGTAAGACTTCTAAACTCTCCACATCCATGCCAGCATTTGTTATTTTGGAACTTTTTTGATAGAGGCCATTCTCACTGGAGTAAGGTGATATCTCATTGTAGTTTTGATTTGCATTTCCCTAATGATTAGAGATGTTGAGCACTGTTTTATATGTTTGCTGGCCATTATTCTGTCTTCTTTTGAAAAGTTTCTGTTCATGTCCTTTGCCCATTTATTGATGGGGTTGTTTGATTTTTTCTTGTTGATTTTCTTAAGTTCCATATACATTCTTGTTATCAGCCCTTTATCAGATGTGTAGAAAGCAAATATTTTCTCCCATTCTGTAGGTTGTCTATTCACTCTAAGGACAGTTTCCTTGGCTGTGCAGAAGGTTTTTAATTTGATCATGTCCCATTTGTTTATTTTTGTTGCTGCTGTGATTGCTTTGGGGCTCTTCATAAATTCTTTACCTAGGCCAAAGTCTAAAACAGTCTTCCCAACATTTTATTTCAGAATTCTTAAGGTTTTGTGCCTTAGGTTTAAGTCCGTTATCCATTGTGAGTGGATTTTTGTGAGAGGTGAGAGGTGAGAGGTGAGGATCCAGTTTCGATCTTCTGCTTATGGATATTCAGTTTTCCCAGCACCACTTATTGAATAGAGATTCTTTTCCCCAATGGATACTTTTGTCTGCTTTGTTGAAGATTAGATGACAATATAAGGATGGTTTTATATCTGCGATCTCCATCCTATTCCAAAGGTCTGTATCTCTGTTCTTGTGTCAATCTTGTGCTGTTTTGGTTACTATAGCCTTGTGGTAAAGTTTGAAGTCTGACAGACTGATGTCTCCCAGTTTGTTCTTTTTGCTTAAGATTGCTTTGGCTATACAAGGTCCTCTCTGGTTCCAGATGAAGCATAGAATTATTTTTTCTAAATCTGTAAAGAATGATGGTGGAATTTTGATAGGGATTGCATTAATTCTGTAGATCACTTTAGGTAGAATGGACATTTTAATTATATATTTAATGCATTATTTTGGTGTATTCATGCAAATAAATGTTACAATGGATTATTTGTATTAATTATGGATATATACAATTTTATTTCTGCAATAGCAAAAACTTTAGGACTGATGGAAATAAGGTCACCTGAGCATACCTAATGAGAACTAACACTTGAAAGGTTGATTCTCCAGGCACCTATGAGGTCAATGGACCAAGGGTCAAGGGAGCCTCTGCTCAGTGGACAGCTTACATCCCAGGGAGACTGCCTGGGGCACTCCCCATCATACTCTTGGAGAGCTTGTTGCTACTGACCTATTGAGCTATGTGCTCTGTATTCCAAGATGTGGCTTTTGTTTAATTTTACACCATTTTAAATCTATTGCCTTTACAAATCATGTTGAATATTTGGTGCTAATTTTTAAAAGTTATTTTGTATTTATGACTTACCAATTTGTTTTGAAATATTCAGGTTGATTCATGAATATTTGTAGGTAAATGACATTTTATAAAATTGATTCTCTTTGATGAGGCCTATAACTGATTTTCCAATCTAAATATTTTTGTTATAAGTTATCTTTTGTGATAATTTGTTTCTTCAGTATTGTCTGTGCTTACCTTGAGGGTTTCTTGAACCATGGCTGTGTACATTCTGATGCAGATTTGTAAATTTTATGTGAAGGGAATATGATTGGCATGTTATCAAGATTCCCTTGATTCTTTGCATTCTTGCTTTCTGGACATTTTTACCAAAAGAGACTTTTTCTTTCTCCTACTTCTTTCATAATGAGCTGTAAACTGTTTCCTTGTCAACCCACAGTAAGACTTTAGGATGTTCCCTGCGAAAATGATGCTTCCTGGTAGTAAAAGTAAGAAAGTGTGGGAGAATTGTCAGCCCAGGGAGGGTGAGCCATGCCTGTCCTGGTCACTGCTTTCTCCCAGCCTCTAGCACAGTGAGTGACACGTTAGTAGGTGCTACACCAGTATTAATGGGATGGAGCTGTACTTGTGGAATGAATGTAATTAGGTCAAGCAGAGAGAAAATGGAAATAATAGTCTCTTAGTAATAAAACTGTATTATGAATAATTTCAAGCTACAGAAGACTATTTATATCAGAACCAATATTTTATATTATACAGAGAAGTATGTATTTTAAGGATAGCCATAAAAGGAGTGTATTGGAATATGCAGTACGGAAGTCACCAGAAATAATTTAATATGTGAGATTCTCAACAAAATAGGGTTTTCACTTTTGAAATCAAAGATGGGCTAAAATATCTGGTTGTGAGCTGGTTTTTGTCATGGCCACCTCTAAACACTCAGCACCCAGGCACATAACCATGGATGGATAATTCTGTGGAGCAAAGGATGGCAAATTTCTTTAGCAAAGGGCCAGCTAGTAAGTATTTCAGGCTTTGTAGGTCACATATGCTATCACTTATCTTTTGCTTTTATGTTTGTTTTTTAACAATCCTTTAAAAATTAGCTCATGGGGCTGTACAATAACAGGTTTTAGGGGGATGAGGATAATTTCAAATGAGCAGCCTACTATTCCATACTTCTAAAAGCAATTCCTAAATTTTATGTGTCCTTTTTTTAACCTTCTAAATTGAGTGTAAATTCATTATCATTTAAGATTTTAGTTAAACTACTAGAACTGTTGCAGGGTATATCATTTTTAAGTGATTTTGCTATACTTACTTTCCTACATATCTATGTTTTATTTTGGCCACTCTATAAACTGAAAAAATCTGTCCATATGTTGAATATGCCTTGTAAATAGAATTTGAGGATTAATATCTGGCTGATTGTTCTATGTACAAGTGGTAGTAATCACATTAGAGAGGAAGTCAAAGCATTAGGACAAAAGAATTATAGTGCCACTATTTTGTGTCTCAGTTACCCAATAAAATTTCACTACCCCATTTACCTGAGGGGAATATCCTAGGAAACATAATTCTAGTATGTTAGCGCAGTGGTCCTCAAAATATAGTCACCAGACCTGTGTATCAACATCACATGGGAACTTGTTAGAGTTGCAAATTCTCAGGTCCTACCCCAGACCTAGGGAGTCACAAACTCTGGAATGGGGCCCAGTAATCTGTGTTTAGCAAACACTCCAGGAGATTCTGATGCATAGAGGATCAATGTAGCCATTTCTAAGCAATAGTGGAAACAGGAAAGATGAGGACAAAAACCTTTTGACCAAAATAGTCTTGGCAAAATCATTTGTGGAACAAAAATTTCTTGTTAGCTAACTGCAAACATAAGCCTTAATTATTACCATTGCCTTTCAGTGGCATACACATAGAGACAAACTGTACTGCTAAAATGTGAAAGTATTTAAATTTTTCTTTATCAGGTTTTTTATGAGTTTATTGCCATCTAATAAGCTGGAAGACTTCATTTGAATTTGATGAGTTATATTTTTATCAGGCACATTCATTTAATTATGCAACAAAAAATAGTTTAGTTTACATGATTTTTAGACAGAATGCAGTGTTTCTATATTATACTCCATGTATGTGAATCAAACTTCTGAATTTTATAAAGGTAACTGCATAAAATGGATGATTATTTTGAGCTCTGAACACAAATGGTTTAATGTAAATATTTTAGCTAATCTGAATGCAATGCATGTTCATATATGTACATTAGCCACAGCTTTTTGTGAAATTAAATAAACAATATCATATTACTTGCTTGAAAGACATCAGCTTCATATTTTATTGACTTTTTCTTGGAACTTCATTTATTACACATATATATTTTTAAAGGACAATTATGACTTTTTCCACTTATGAAATATGAAAAATATGAGAGATTTTTCTGGGTGACATGAATTCCTTTGTGCATCTATCATTCTGTCTGCAATTGGTATGGACTGATTCTGTTTATATTCATGATAAAATATAGCTTTTTAATATCAACTGATGCAAGTGAGCTTCGTATTAAAAAAATAAGACATTGTCAGCAAGTTGGGAGAAAAAGGCATCATTGTAGCATTGACCAGCTGCAGCAGAACCCCCTGTGCCGTGTTCTTGAGGCATGACACAAAATAGGTGCACCTGTGCGTGCTGCAACTCAGCCACAGTGCCAAGAAAAATACAGGCCAGTTTACTGAGGACCCCTTATGTGAGTTTGCAGTGGTATTTACTGAATCTAGGGTGTGTGTATGGGGCTTTTATAACCAAATGTATACTGAAGTGGGTGTCCTTGTGAGAATTATTAAAAGTCAAAACCACTGGCTCACAGTTAAGCTATTTATGTTGAGGCCCACCTTTTATCAGTGAGTGAGAACTATTATAACCTTTCAAAAAACACCCAGTAATGTTTAATGCTTATAAATTATACCGGGAGATTTTATGCATGGGAGATTGGCTGCAGCATCTTTCCTGATCTTCATTTTTTACAAAATGAGAATAGGCCAATACAAAGACAGAAACAATTGGAATTAGATTAACAAAAATATTTCTGTATGATACGTTTTAGGAAAAATATTAGAAAAGTCAAATAGTGGAGTTTAGGTGTATCAACTTCCAGTATGAAGAGGAAATTGGTAGTTGGGTTTCCCCCCTATTTTAAACAAACCAGAGATACACTATATATGTATATTTGTGTGTCAACTTATACATTTTAACACACTAACAAAAATATATTATACCTACAATCACTTTTTAATGTCTTCCATTGCAGCATGGTTACTTTTGATGGAAAAGGCACTTGCTGTTCACATTAAAAGAAAAATCCATGAGTCCAAAAAAAAAGTTATTTTTTTGAAAATTAAAACAGTCGAATGATGGGATTCTACTCCACAGAGAAGGGCACAATGGCAAACATGTTACTCTGGAATTAAAGGGAAACTCATCTTAATCCTTATTAATACAGTTAAAAACTATAAAGTGATGTTTTTGAAAATGTGATCATTTAGATGAAAATAATTTTTATACTTAATTTTTTCACAGTTAAGTAGTTCATTTATCCTGAAACCAGAACACAGTTGAAGATGAAAGGAACAGGAACAATTCTGATTGGTTCTCAGTGACCTTATACACAAGACAAAGTGAGTATGTAGTTAACGTATACAGGGTAAAAAGTTGACTACCATGTAGGCATCTTACAGTCTGGAGAGGGCTGGTCAATTCTATTCTGCCTTTGTGCTTCATCTGATAGGTGAGGTTGCAATCAGCACATGTCAGTGAAGCATCTGACAGAACCCAGGCTCACCTGCCAGTGTTCAGCTTAGTTCACAGGCCCACGTTCTATTACCTGTATGTCCAGCCTACAGTCATCTTGGGGAGCTTTTAAAACTTCTTCTTTCAGATTTTCCTTTTTCTGACAATTTTTTCCCTTGGTCTAGCTAAAAGTTTGTCAATTTTGTTAATTTTTTTAAAAAATCCAACTCTTAGTTTCATTGATTTTTACAGCTTTTCTATCCCTTATTTATTTCTGCTCTAATCTTTATGATTTCCTTTCTTTTGCTAACTTTTAGGCTTAGTCTGTTTTTTTCTAGTTTTTTTGAGATGTAAAATTAGGTTGTTTGAGATAGTTTTTTTTTCAAAGTAGGCATTTACCATTATAAATTTCCTTCTTAGTATTGCTTTTGCTGCATCCCGTAAGTTTTGGTATGCTGTGTTTTCCTTTGTCTCAAGATGTTTTGTAATTTCTTTTTTGATGTCTTTTTTGCTGCATTGGTTGTTCAACAGTATGTTGTTTAACTTCCACATATTTGTGAATTTTCCAGTTTTCCTTTAGCTGTTGACTTCTAGTTTCATTTCATTGTGATCAGAAAAGTTATTTCATATGCATTCAGTTTTTTTAAATTAGTTGGGACTTGTTTCGTAGCCTAATATGTGATAGGTCCTGGAGAATGTTCTGTGCATGCTTGAGAAGAATGTATATTCTTCTGTTAGTTGAAATGTTCCATATATGTCTTATTGGCCCATTTGGTCTATACTATTGTTAAAATCTGCTGTTTCCTTATTGATTTTCTATGAGTGTTCTATCCATTATGGGAAGGAGGATATTGGAGACTACTATTACTGAATTGCTATTTCTCCCTTCAATTCTATCCACATTTCCTTTTTTTTTTTTTTTTTGAGACAGAGTACCACTCTGTTGCCCGGGCTAGAGTGCCATGGCGTCAGCCTAGCTCACAGCAACCTCAAACTCCTGGGCTCAAGCGATCTTCCTTCCTCAGCCTCCCAAGTAGCTAGGACTATAGGCATGCACCACCATGCCCAGCTAATTTTTTCTATATATATTTTTAGTTGGCCAATTAATTTCTATTTTTAGTAGAGACAGGGTCTCGCTCTTGCTCAGGCTGGTTTCAAACTCTTGACCTTGAGTGATCCTCAAACCTCGGCCACCCAGAGTGCTAGGATTACAGACGTGAGCCACTGAGCCTGGCCAATATTTCCTTTATGTACAGTATCTAGGTGCTGTGATATTGGGTGCATATATATTTATATATCTTCCTGGTGAATTGAGCCTTTTATCATGGTATGATGTCCCTTGTGACAGTTTTTGACTCAAAGTCTGTTTTGTCTGATATGAATTTAGACACTTCTACTCTATTTTGGTTATAATTTTCACAGAATATCTTTTCAGCCTATGTGTGTCTTTATATCTAAAATGAGTCTCTCATACACAACAAATAGTTGGATCTTGTTTTTCTTCCATTCAGCCTCTTTATGTCTTTAGATTGGGGAGTTTAATCCATTCATATTTAAGGTAATTATTGATAAGGAAGGCAAAGTGTTTTTGTTCACAACACTTCTAACACCAAATGTTTGGGGCTTTTCCTCCTGAAACCAAATATTTGGGTTTTTCCAACACTGATTATCCAACTCTCTGGAAACCACCTGCATGTCCTACAAATCAGGTCAATTCTGGCACTAATTACCCACAGTTAATGCCAGACTCCACAGTTTTAAGGGCTCAGTCCCACAAGACCGCCCTCCTTTCAGATGCCGTTTGCAAGCCAGGTCTTCAGGTTGCCCACACTTCTGTCTGAATTGGCTATAAAGTCAGAGGGCTCCCACAGTGTTCCACTTCTGATTCAATAATTTTCTGGAATGGCTCACAGAACTTCAGAAAACACTTTATTTCCTACTACTGGTTTATTTTAAAGGGTACTGATGAACAGCCAGATGAAGAAGTACACAGGGCCAGATCCGAAAGCATCCCCAGCACGGGAGCTTCTGTCAGCGAGGTTTGCAGTGCGCCACACTCCTAACACACGGATGTGTTTGTCAACTCGCATGCTCTCTGAGCCCTGCTCTTGAGAGGTTGTTATGGATATTTCATTACATAGGCATGATCGATTAAACCATTGGCTGTCAGTGATTGAACTTGACCTCCATCCCTTCCTGCCTCCCCAGACACCAGGGAGTAGGGCTGAAAGTTCCAACCCTCTAATGATGCCTTGGTCTTTCTAGCTGCCAGCTCCCGTTCCTCTGGAGATTCCTAGGGTCGTATGCTCTGTGTACCAGGAACCACGGACAAATATCAAATAATTATTTTTAACACACCACAGAAGGATGTACTGTTGCCACTTTGTTAAGTGTTTTCTGCCTGTCTTGTAGCTTTTTTTGTCCCTCTTTTTCTTTTTGTTGTCTTCTTTTATATTTCCTGGATTCTTACAGTGATATGCTTTAACTCCTTTTTCTTTTTGTGTATTTTATATAGGTATTCTCTTGGTGATTAAGAAGGGACTTACCCAAAACATCATACAATTATAAAAGTCTATGTTAATAAAAACTTCATCACACAAAAACTCTACTCTTTTACTTTCCCCAAAACAAGCTTTATATTATTGTCACAATTTATATCTTTTATTTATTTTTATTTGTATAAAATTACAGGGTACAAATGCAGCTTTGTTACATGAATAGGTTGTGCAGTGGTCAAGCCAGGGCTTTTAAGTTATCCATCACCCGACTAATGTACATTGTACCCATTAAGTAATTTCTCATCAACATGCCCCTCCTGAGTCTCCATTGTCTATCCTTCCACTCTCTAAATCCATGTGCATACAATTTTTAGCACCCACTTATGAGTGAGAACACACAGTATTTGTCTTTCTGTTTCTGGCTTGTTTCACCTAAGATAACGGCCTCCAGTTCCATCCATGTTGTTGCAAAAGATGTAACGTCATTCTTTTTAATGGCTAAAGAGTATTCCATTATTTCTTTATCCAGTCATCCCTTGATGGACATGTAGGTTTTATAATTTCATATGCTTTCATGGTACTATTCAGCATTCTTTGATTCATTTAACTTTAAGAATCCCCTTTAGCATTTCTTATAAGGCAGGTTTAGGGGAGGCATGAGCTGTGGATGGCAGAACAACAGGAGGGAAGGGGCCTCGGTCACTGTGTACCCCTAGAGCTCTGTCACCCCATCCAGGACCCTTGGACTGAATGGGGACACAATGGAACCACAGAAAATCCTTGGAAGTGTAAGACCCTGCCCATTCCTGTCAATCTTTCTCCAGATCTTACCCTTGAAGTCCAGGTCTCTTGGTTAACACTTTTAGGGAGACCCTTCCCTCCTGTAGCTCTGTGTGTGGGCACTGACCAAACACAAGGAGAGAGAGAGCCTCAGAGAGGCCAGTCCCTGGGCCCTTGATAGGCAGGACCAGGCCTCCCTGCAGCAGAAGGAACCTTGAAATCAGGGTAATGGGCCTCCCCCAGGGACGGGGCCACCATGCTGTCCTGACAGGATCATGTGCAGACGTGGGGCTGTGGCATGGCCCAGATCTGACTCTCTAGCTATGCTGTAGGGCCAAGTAGGGCTGGAGTGACCTGAGCTACTGGCTACAATGAGCTCTTTCCATCTTCCCCGAGGCACTTCATAAGTAATGTCACTTCCTGTTTGCCAAGCAAAGCGAGAGACACAGTTTTCTAGATCATGGGTGGACTCCCCTCCCCCACCCCAACGGATGCTCTGCCCTGGTGGCTGGGCACTTGGTGTTAGTGACGGAACAATCTGTAGGGCCTCCTGAAGTCAGTTGTGGCCCACAAGCCTCTGGCAAGTGGAGGCAGAGCTGCGGAGCCCTTCAGAGCCACGAAAGGCCTGCCACCCGCACCCGAAATGTCTCCACAGCCGGTCCTGGATCAGCTTTGGGCTGTTCTGATGGTGATGTTCAAAAGCCTGGGGCATGTGCCAGGAGCCCTGGGGTTCTCTGGGCAGGTCCTGGTGTGCACTGCTCTGGTGGCCTTTATAGTGAGGAGAGGCATCTCAGGAAGACGAGGGGAAGAGCCAGCCAGAAGGGGTTCAGCCTGCAGTAAGGTGGACCCAGAAGCCCGAGCCAAGACTGGGCCAATGCCTAAGGCCGACGCTGGTCCCCCATCGGCCATGGTGGAGGACAGTCCTCTATGGCTCCAAACTCTCTGCTTGTCATCTCTAAATGGAACAAGAATGTATTCCCTTCAGGACACGGCTGACTCGCTTAAACAAAGAAAGAAGAGCCAGCCTCCTGAACTCCCCCAGGTACTGGACACACAACACATCTCAGTCACTTCGCAGCATGACAGAGATCTTCAGAAGAGGACTGTGGCGGGTTTGGATGACAATACTGATTTTCAGCAGCAGTGTGAAGAACAGTTCCAGCAAGTCCTTCTCAGATGGAAGCAAAGATGGCAGGACAGGGAAAAGAAGGGAAAGATGGAGAGAACAAAAGCAGGAATAGAACAGGCTGAGAGTGGTCAAGTGAAGCTATGGTCATCCCTGGCCCACACCCTGCTCAGCCCCCTGCAGCTGCCCAGCCTTGTGAGTGACCACCTGGAGGACGGGGACATGGAGATGAAGGGAAACAGGGAAGCAGGACAGGTCGATCACCTAACGTCCCTGCCAGAGGTCCCTCTGAACAGTTTCAATGACGATGGTGACTTAACTGCATGCTTAGAAAGTCCTGAAGAGGAGAATGGAGAAGTATCTGGACAATTGTGCAAAGAAACCAGAAAGAGGGAAGAGCTGGAAGAACGAACTGAAATCCTGCAAGCCCAGGAGGCCTCTCTGCAGGGAGACAGCGCGTGGCTGGACAGGGAGCTCCAGGAGCTCGAGCTGAGGCTTCGCACACTAGCTGCTTTGGAGCAACGACACATGACGGGACCTGAGAGGAAATCCAAGGAGGAGGAAGTCCACTGCTCGGAGATGGAGAAGAGACTTGCGACTGTGTCAGGGAAGGTAAACCTCGCTCGGCAGACGAGAGACATCTACAAGAAGATGGCTGAGGACCTGGCCCAGGAATTGGAGACAGCCACTTCCCTTTATCAGAGGGACATCCTCGTCCATGAGCGAATAGCTGAAGACAGCTGGATGGCCGCCGTGTCCACTGAGTGTGACGTCAAGTTGCTCAGGAGAGAAAACAACTACAACAGGCAGAAGCTAGCTGCCCTCGAGGCCACGTTCCAGCCTTTCCCGAGTGGCCCTTTGGCTCCTGGAGCGCGACCTGCCGGTTTGATTGTGCCTCCCCTGCAGCCAGGTGCTGATGGCCGCAGCCTTGGCAGAATATCAGCTGGTGCTTCTCCATCTGAGGGAATCTTTGATTGAAATCTTCTTAGTTAAGTTCTTTAATTATATTGAAATTGTTCTTATGTTTTATAAACAGCATCATAATTGTAAGGTAGCATTTTTCAAATATAGATTGTTTAATATAATTCCTATGCATACCGTATTTCCACATCTCTAGACCCTCTAGAAGTACATCATATAAGTATCGTGTTTTGATTTAGATAAAGGGCCCTGTTTACATAAACATCATTGAAGTCTGAAATGGATAGGGCCGTTTAAAGCAAAGAAAACTATTTCTGTGTGCTCTCAGTGGTTATTTGAAAACAGCACAATTTACCTGAATAAACTTTGGTTGTGAGTGACAATGCAAAAATAGAGCCAAAAAGGCTACTGCCACGCCATTCAAAGTTCATCATATTTTTATTAGTTTAGTCTCACCCTTTGTAGAAGAATCGAAGGAGACTGACATTTTCTACCCATTGTTTCTCATTTTGAACTTAAAAAAATGCTTTGTGGTTTTGTTTAGGATATTCAGTATTTATTATTTAAACATTTTGAAATTATATGCAGTCAAAAGCCAGTTTTCCCTTGATGGCAAACACTCTCATACACACACTCCCACCACCACAATGCAGACACAGGCAGTCTTAGTTGTTATGTTAAACCTGAGGAAAATGTAAAAATAGAGATAGCTGCAAATATTGAAAAGAGGGGCCGGGCGCGTTGGCTCAAGCCTGTAATCCTAGCTCTCTGGGAGGCCAAAGTGGGCGGATCCTTTGAGCTCAGGAGTTCGAGACCAGCCTGAGCAAGAGCGAGACCCCATCTCTACTATAAATAGAAAGAAATTAATTGGCCAACTAATATATATTGAAAAAATTAGCCGGGCATGGTGGCACATGCCTGTAGTCCCAGCTACTTGGGAGGCTGAGGCAGCAGGATTGCTTGAGCCCAGGAGTTTGAGGTTGCTGTGAGCTAGGCTGACGCCACGGCACTCACTCTAGCCTGGGCAATAAAGTGAGACTCTGTCTCAAAAAAAAAAAAAAAAAAAAAAATATTGAAAAGAGGTTTTAAAATAAAGAGAAGGAAAAAGTCCTGCACATCCAATTTGTACATACCCAAAGACTCCTACATTACCTACACAATAAAGGATGGCGGCCTCAGGGACAGGACAGAAATGCAGCACTACTGTCTGCACCCCAGAGCACAGATGCAGACTGTGGTGATGGTGCAGACCCCACCTGGAGACAGGGACAAGGACAAGGATATGGGGTAGCATCGAGGGGCCCAGACCTAGCCATGGGGGAGCTGCCCCCACCCCAGGCCTGAAGGGAGCAGGGAGGGACTGGTGTCATCTGAGCCCAGGACACAGCTGTCCAGGGCCCTGGACCCCTGCCCCTGCCTTCACTGCTGCCGTCCCACCCTTCACTGCTGGGGCACAGGGCACCAGCACACAGAGGGCCCGGGCCAGAGCAGGCCAGAAACAGGACAGGCCACTGTGGAGCTTGAGTGACACCTGTGGCTCTATGGAGTAGAAGTGTGAGTGTTGCTATATCCCTCACATCTCTAGTGTCCATGGGTATCTTTGAGTTTCTGCCATGTGTTCAGCACGGTGGCAGAGTTTGGGAGATGGCGATGGCAGAACAGCCTGAAGAGGCCCGAGGACCATGGAGCTCACATCCTGGAGAGGAGTGGAGAGACAGTCAGGGCCCAGGGGCACACAAGGGTAACACGTGGTCTGCAGACACTTAGGGCAGGGCCAAGGGCACCTGGGATGACTGCAGACCACTGGGAGGGGACATGTCAGCTGAGATCTGAAGGCAGGAGGCAACCAGGAAGATTGGGGGAACATTCCAGGCAGAGAACAGGTGGGGTCAATGCCCAAGAGCTCAGCGTGGAGGAAGCTGGAATTGGAGAGAGATAAGGGAGGCCAGAGGAGGGGGATGCGCAGGGCCAGGTGCAAAGGTGGTTCCTCTGTGCCCTAATAACCCCAGGGAGGGTCTCAGGCTGTGGTGGGCAGAGGGGAGGGGACAGTGTGATGTGGCTCCAGAGATCTCTCTGGTGGTGGGGGATGGGTATGGGTAGGCACAGGATTTGGGGAGGGTCCTGACTGGGCCTCATGGGAGCACAGGGGGCTGCCCTGGGGAGGTCACCAGGATGGAGAAGTAAAGTTTAGGTGGGTGTGGGGCAGGAAGAGATGTGAAGGACAGCATTGATGTTTCCCACTGACCCTGTGTGAGGTTGGGACTGCCTTAAATCACCCCTCCTGAAATCTCTGCAGGAGACCGGGAACGAGGCAGCGAGGCAGGCTGTGTCAGCCCCATAAAGCAGGTCTTCTGTGGAATAGTGTGGGTGAGACATGTCCATCTGCTACTTCCACTTGGTGTCTGTGATCCCCGACAGCCCCCATGACCAGGTGGCCTCTGGTGCACCTGGGACAGGGCTCCAGGGCTGGGTGAGAAATCACAAGTAGGAGGCATCTGTACCTGTTTGGAGCAGATATGGTGCTACCAGGTGGGGACACAGAGAAGAATCTTAAGTTGAGCCTCTGGAGCTCCCAGCTGGTGGGTGGGAAAGAGTCATAGCTAGAAAGGCTCCCGAATGTGGCGCCACACTCAATGCTGGCGCTACACACTCTCTCGCTGTCACTGCATTGCCCAGTGAGTGATGGGAGGGTCACAAGGAGAGGAGTCCCAGCAGTCAGCGGCCCTGTGCTGAAGATTTTAGGGTACTTGCACACAAGGGTTGGATAAGCTATTTGAAGATATAGTAGAGGAAAATTTCCCAGGCCTTGCTAAAAATCTAGATATCCAAGTATAAGAAGCTCAAAGGACCGCTGGGAGAGTCAATGCAAACAGGAAGACACCACAACATGTAGTCATCAGACTGACCAAAATATCAACTAAAGAGGACCTTCTATGAGCTGTAAGGTGAAAGAAGCAAGTAACATACAAAGGAAAGCCAATCTGAGTAACACCAGACTTCTCTACTGAAACCTTACAAGCAAGGAGAGACTGGGGCCACATTCTCACTCTTCTGAAACAAAATAATGCCCAGACTAGAATCTTGTTCCCTGCGAAACTAAGTTTTGTATACGAAGGAGAAATAAAGACATTCTCAGGTAAGCAAAGACTGAGGGAATTCACCAAGACAAG
Organism: Mirza zaza; assembly: GCA_008750895.1. Classification (NCBI taxonomy): domain Eukaryota; kingdom Metazoa; phylum Chordata; class Mammalia; order Primates; family Cheirogaleidae; genus Mirza; species Mirza zaza. The sequence continues at coordinate 13,654 of VSMD01129397.1, forward strand.
ACCAGCCCTTCAAGAAGTACTCGAAACAGTGTTACTCATGGATCAGCACAATAAACACTCACGAATGTAAAACTACTCAAAAGCTAAAGATTAAAGACCAGATACCACAATGGCTCAAGAGAGAAAACAAAGCAACAAAGTCCAACCCATCAGGATGAACACAAATTTGCACCACCTATCAGTCCTCTCAATAAATGTCAACGGTTTAAACTCCCCACTCAAAAGACATAGGCAGGCTGAATGGATAAAAAGAAAAAAGGCAAGTATCTGCTGACTACAGGAAACTCACTTAACCTGCAAGGCTGCATATAGAATAAAGGTAAAGGGGTGGAGATCAGTATTTCAAGCAAACGGAAGCCAAAAGAAGGCTGGCATCCAGTTTTGATTTCTGATAACTTAATTTTTAAACCAACAAAAGTAATGAAAGACAAAGAGGGTCATTATATAATGATGAAGGGTACAGTTCAACAAGAAGACATAACAATTCTATATATGTATGCACCCAACTAAGGTGCACCCAGATTCATAAAGCAAACCTTACTTGATCTAAGCAAATTGATAAACAGCAACTCCATAATAGCTGGAGATTTCAACACCCCACTGACTGCACAGGACAGATCCTCCAAACAGAAAATTAATAAAGAAATAATGAACTTAAACAAAACTCTAGAACAATTGGGCCTGCCATTTAAAGGACATTCTACCCCAAAACCACTGAATGTACATTCTTCTCATCAGCTCATGGGACATTCTCGAAGATTGACCATACCCTAGGACACAAAGCAAGTCTCAAAAAACTTAAAAAAATAGAAATTATACCATGTATCTTCTCAGATCACAGTGGAATAAAAGTAGAAATCAACCCTAACAGAAACTCACATTTCTACACAAAAATGTGGAAATTAAACAACCTTCTGCTGAACGATTACTTCATAAACAAGGAAATCAAGATAGAAATCAAAAAATTCTTTGAACTTAATGACAATGGAGACACAAGTTATCAAATTCTGTGGGACACAGCTAAAGCAGTACTGAGAGGAAAGTTTATTTCCATAAATGTCTATATTCAAAAGTCAGAAAGATCACAAATAGATAATCTAATGAATCAACTCAAAGAGCTGGAAAAAGAAAAAGAGACTGACCCCAAACACAGCAGAAGAAGTGAAGTCAACAAGATCAAATCAGAACTAAATGAAATTGACAACAGGGAAACTATACAGAAGATTAATAAAACAAAAAGTTTGTTCTTTGAAAAAATAAACAAAATTGACACGCCTTTGGCTAGACTAACGAAAAGCAGAAAAGAGAAATCTCTAATAAGCTCCATCAGGAACAAAAAAGGAGATATTATAACTGATGCCATGGAGATACAAGATATAATCTATGAATACTACAACAACCTTTCTGCACACAAACTGGAAAATGAGGAGGAAATGGACAAATTTCTAGAAACACACAGCTTCCCTAGGCTCAACCAGGAAGAAATAGAATTCCTGAACAGACCAATATCAAGTGCTGAAATAGAAACAGCAATTATAAACCTTCCTAAAAAGAAAAGTCCCTGACCAATGGTTTCACATCAGAATTTTGCAACACCTATAAAGCAGATCTGGCGCCTATCCTGCAGAAATTATTCCACAACATTGAGAAGTATGAAATCCTACTTGATTCATTTTATGAAGCCAACATCACTTTGATAGCAAAACCAGGAAAGGATGCAACAAAGAAAGAAAACTACAGACCAATATCCCTTATGAATATAGATGCAAAAATTCTCAATAAAATCCTAGCTAACTGAATCCAGGTGCTTATCAAGAAAATAATCCATCACGACCAAGTGGGCTTCATCCCAGGGATGCAGGGATGGTTCAACATATGCAAATCTATAAATGTAATTTACCACATAAACAGAAGCAAAAACAAAGACCATATGATCCTTTCAATAGATGTAGAAAAAACATTTGGCAAAATTCAACACCCTTTTATGATAAGAACACTTAACAAAATAGGCATAGAAGGGGATTACCTAAAAATGATACAAGCCATATATGACAAACCCACAGCTAATATCATACTGAATGGGGAAAAATTGAAAACATTCCCACTTACAACTGGAACCATGCAAGGTTGCCCACTATCTCCACTTCTATTCAACATAGGGCTGGAAGTCCTGGCTATAGCAATCAGACATGAAAGTGGAATTAAAGGCATCCAAATGGGGGCAGAAGAGATCAAACTCTTACTCCTTGTTGATGATATGATATTATATTTAGAAAATCTCAAGGATTCAACTAAGAGACTCCTGGAATTGATAAATGAATTTAGTAAAGTCTCAGGATACAAAATCAATACACACAAATCAGAGGCATTCCTATATGCCAATAACAGTCAAATTGAGAACCAAATCAAAGACTCAATACCCTTCACAAAAGCAACAAAGAAAATAAAGTACCTAGGAATATACTTAACCAAGGAGGTAAAAGACCTCTACAGGGAGAACTATGACACACTGAGGAAGGAGAAAGCAGAGGACGTAAACAGATGGAAATCCATACTATGCTCATGGGTCGGCAGAATCCACATTGTTACAATGTCTATACTACCTAAAAGTGATCTACAGATACAATGCAATCCCTATTAAAATACCAACATCATTTTTCACAGATACAGAAAAAATAATTTTACACCTCATATGGAACCAGAGAAGACCCTGCATAGCAAAAACACTTCTAGGCAATAAAAACAAAATGGGGCAGTTCGTTTCTCCATCGGCCAGGAAGGACATGTTGAGGTAGGCATACCCATCAAGGACAGTAACTACCATGGCTTCCTGCACTTTGGCAAAACCTCAGATGCGTGGCCTCCTGGCCAGACGTCTGCGGATTCATGTTGGAGCATTCATGGTATCCCTGGGAGTTACAACTTTGTATAAGTTTGGCGTGGCTGAACCAAGGAAGAAGGCATATGCAGATTTCTACAGAAATTATGATTCTATGAAAGATTTTGAGGAGATGAGGAAGGCTGGCATCTTTCAGAGTGCAAAGTGATTTTGGAGCATAAAAGAATTTCTTGACCTGTGTTCCTGAGCTATGAATATGTGGGCTGACGAATAGTTTCTCTTGATAAATAAACCATTAACAAATACTGTGAAAAAAAAAATGGGAGGTATCAGTTTGCCAGATTTCAAACTATACTACATATACTAAACTACAGGGCTGTAGTTATTAAATCAGCTTGGAATTAGCAGAAGAATAGGGACATTGACCAGTGGAACAGAACTGAGAACCCAGATATAATACCATCCTCATATAGCCATCTAATATTCAACAAAGCAGACAAAAAACATACACTGGGGAAAAGAATCCTTATTCAATAAATGGTGCTGAGAAAACTGGATAGCCACATGTAGAAGACTGAAGCAAGATCCACACCTTTCACCTCTCACAAAAATCAACTCACGCTGGGTAACAGACTTCAACCTAAGGTATGAAACTATTAGAATTCTAGAGGAAAACATTGGAAATACTCTTCTAGACATTGGCCTAGGCAAAGAATTTATGAAGAAGATCCCAAAGGCAATCACAGGAACAACAAAAATAAATAAATGGGACCTGATCAAACTATAAAGCTTCTACACAGTCAAAGAAACTGTCATGAGAGCAAACAGACAACCTACAGAATGGGAGAAAATTTTCGCATGCTACACATCTGATAAGGGGCTGATAACTAGAATCTATTTAGAACTCAGGAAAATCCACAAGAAAAAAATCAAATAACCCTATCAAAAAGTTGGCAAAGGACATGAACAGAAACTTTCCAAAAGAAGACAGAAAAATGGCCAACAAACATATGAAAAAATTGTCAACATCTCTAATCATCAGGGAAATGCAAATCAAAACTGCAATGAGATATCACTTATTTCCAGTGAGAATGGCCTTTAACAAAAAAACCCCAAACAATAAATGTTGGCATGGATATGGAGAGATAAGAACACTCTTACACTGCTGGTGGGACTGCAAACTAGTGCAACCTCTATGTAAAGCAATATGGAGATACCTTAAAGCAATTCAAGTAGATCTACCATTTGATCTAGCAATCCCATTACTGGGCATCTATCCAAAAGAACAAAAGACACTCTATAAAAAAGACACCTGCAACAACCCAACAAGCCAATCAATACATGAGTGGATTAATAAAATGTGATATATATATACCATGGAGTAGTATTCAGCCATAAGAAACAATGGTGATATAGCACCTCTTGTATTTTCCTGGATAGAGCTGGAACTCATTCTACTAAGTGAAGTATCCCAAGAATGGAAAAATAAGCACCACATGTACTCACTAGCAAATTGGTTTCACTGATCAACACCTAAGTGGACATATAGGAATAACATTTATCGAGTGTCAGGCAGATGAGAGCGGGGAGGAGGGGATGGGTACATACATACATGATGAGTGCAAGGCACACCATCTGAGAGATGGTCACGCTTGAAGCTCTGACTTGAGGGAGGAGGGGGGGCAAGGGCAATATACATAACCTTAACATTTGTACCCCCATAATATGCTGAAATAAAAAAATAAATACAATGACAGACGATCCATGAAATGCAAAAGAGAAACCAATGATATATTAAAAAACAAATGAAAAACTTTGCTCTTCCAAAACACTAGTGGGAAAATAAAAGAGCAAGTAACACACAGGGAGAAAACATCAGCAAAATATTTATCTGATAATGATTTTGTATCCAGATTCTCACACTTCAAAAAGATATAGGAATGGCCAAAAAGAACATGAAAAATGCTCAACTTCATAAATCATCAGGAAAATACAAATTAAAACCCAATAAGATACTAACAGACACCCACTAGAACGTTTGAAAAAAGATAACACCAAACACTGGTGAGGATGTGAAGCAACTAGATCTTACACTGCTAATGGCCATGCAAATTGGCATAGCCACTTTGGAAACACTTGGCAGTGTTTCATAGTTACATGTACACTTACCCATAAGACCAATAACACTATACTCCTAGGTATTTACACAAGGGAAAGGAAAACAAATGTCAACACAAAGACTTGTACTCAAATGGTCATAGTAACTTTATTCATAACACCAAAATAGAAAAAAACCTGTATCTCCACCAACCGGTAAATGCATAACAAATTGTGGGAAATGCATACAAATGAATACAACTCAGGAATGAAAAGAATGATATACACAAACACTGGTATGAATCTCAAAAGCATTATGCTAAGAAACAAGAAAAAAGTAAATATTCTATGATGTATATAAAATTCTAGAAAGGCAAAACTGCTGTGAAAGAAAGCAGATCACTGGTCATTAGGAGTTAGGGGAACAATGACTGCAAAAGGCTTCAAGGAAAACTGTTGGGTTGATGGGACTATTTTATATCATGGTTTTGGTAGTGGTAATCACCTAACACATGTCTAAAACTCATCAAATGGTACACTGAATATTACTAATTTTATTTTCTGCTAATTACACCTCAATACAAGGGATTTAAAAATTAAAAGGTGGAGGGAGAGAGATAGAGAAGAGAAAGAGAACTGCATCCTGGTGGGAGGCACCTGGGGAGGTCCAGTCACCTACAGAGACGAGATAGTTATAGCTCTCCAGCATCACATCTCTGTACAAAGTGGTCTGAGCAGAGTTCATGTGCCACCACTCCTCCTGGGTCAACTCCACAGTAATATCCCTGAATGACACTGATGCTTGTAACAGTACATTTTCTGTTCAATCTGAAGGGTTTAGAAATAGGTTATATCGAAAATATCTTTGAAAAAACCAATTTGTATCATGTTTACTGTTGGGAGTTTAAAACAAAATGTTATAGAGTACCTTCTATCATGGCTCTATCATTGCCTTAGACTTTGGAGGTGCTCACTCACAAAACTGGTACGAATATCATCCTCGGCTGCCGGTTCAACATGGCTGACTAGAAACACTGGACACCCACCCTCTCTAGAAAGAAGAACCAAAATTATGAGTAGAAGATTGCACCTCGAATAGAATATCAGGAAAGGTCACTGGAGTCTAATGGACAGCTCACAGGAAACACCTGAAGGGTGGAAGGAGAAGGAAGTCAGAGGCCAACTTGGCAGAGATCGCAGGAGCCCAAGTTCCCACTGATATTTTTTGGTGTCCACCTGGAGGGCTGCAGTGGCGCAGCACTGGGTGGACCCAGGGGTGCTTTGGGGTTCCCAGTGCCCTAGCCCACAGGGAATACTACTCTCCAGGGAAAGGACGGTGCACCCTGCCAAAAAGGCAGCCTTGGAGACAAAGGAAACCACAGCATGCACCTTCCAGAGCCTGAGAGTTCCCTGCCTGGGGCTATTAGAGGCTGCCCTGCCCCCAGCAGCCCCACAAACTCTGTGCTCTGCCTCAAGGGTATTGAGTGAAGTCCCCTCCCACCAGCAGGGCAGCCTCTATACTCCAGATCACGAGGAGAGAACAGGACCCCTTTCCTCCCGTCCGCACACCACTGCAGCCCAGCCACTGTTGCTGCTGCCAGGGGAGCCTGGGGCAGCCAAGCCAGAGGGCTGCCTGACTGGAGCTGAGTGGGGACTGTGACCACACTGGCAGCGTGACCTCTGTGCCCAGGGCCAGGGTGAAGAGCAGGACCCCCTGGCCTCCCTCTGAGCAATGCTCTGGCGCTGCTAGTGCAGAGAGGAGAGCCTGAGAGCTGCATGTATGGGGCTGTGGCTGGCATCTCCATACTGCAGCCACTGTCAACAACTGACAGTAATAGCACTGTCTGCAATACAGAGGGTCATCCCACCACTGCTACTGAAACTCACTCACCTGCCTGGCTTACTGCAGCTACTACCTGCATTAAAAAAAAGCTATCGCCTATGCTAAGCGAGGGTGGGGCTAGTAGTCTTCTCCCCAAACTGCCTATCCCTTCTGGGAGGAGCCTACTATCCCTGGAGGCAAGCTCCTGGTACAATTACACCTCTCCTGCCTAAACATTTCAACCACAGCCCACAGCTACTCTGGTAGCCCTGTATGTACTAGGTTGAGCTGCCTCCACATCTGCTATAGCTGGGCCAGGGTGGGAGTTGAGAATCTGGGTATTTTTGTGTCCCCAAAAGACAGAGAGAGACCACTGTCATTGCTGAGAGGGAGGTGGGAATGGCTTATATACCCATAGCTGCCTGCCTCTGCTAACCTCATCAAGAGGGGCCTGCCCTTCACATCACAGGCTCACAGAGTGTGTGCCCATCTCCTGCCTGAACATTCTTTCAGTCCAGGAACCTTCACTATCACAGCCACCGCCTGAATTCAGGAGGGCCTGAGGGCAAGTTTGCCAGCACAGTCTCGGTCTGGTGCCCCCAGAACTCAGGTACACCACCTAGGGGCCTAGAAGCTAGGGATGACCTAACCTACTCCACCACTTCTGGCACCTGAACACTCTCCCAGGGGTGTGAGGTCCAACCAACCCAAAGTGCCAGCAACACCATAGTGTGTACCACTTCTAGTTAACATAGTACTGGAAGTCAAAGCTAGAGCAATCAGGCAAAAGAAAGAAATAAAGGGTCTTCAAATCAGAAAAGAGCAGGTCAAACTATCCTTGCTTGCCAATGATATGCTCTTATATCTAGAAAACCCTAAAGACACCACCAAAAGATCCTAGAATTGTAAATAAATTCAGTAAAGTCTCAAGTTATGGAATTAATGTACACAAATCAGTAGCATTTCTATACACTAATAACAGCCAAGCTGAGAATCAAATCAAGAACTCAGTACCATTTATGATAGCTGTAAAAACAAAACAAAGCAAACAAACAAACAAAACTTGAAATACACTTAACCAAGGAGGTTGATCTTGGTTAAGATCAAAGATCTAGGCCGGGCGCGGTGGCTCATGCCTGTAATCCTAGCTCTCTGGGAGGCCGAGGTGGGTGGATCCTTTGAGCTCAGGAGTTCGAGACCAGCCTGAGCAAGAGCGAGACCCCATCTCTACTATAAATAGAAAGAAATTAATTGGCCAACTAATATATATTGAAAAAAAAAATTAATTAGCCGGGCATGGTGGTGCATGCCTGTAGTCCCAGCTACTCAGGAGGCTGAGGCAGCAGGATTGCTTGAGCCCAGGAGATTGAGGTTGCTGTGAGCTAGGCTGACGCCACGGCACTCACTCTAGCCTGGGCAATAAAGTGAGACTCTGTCTCAAAAAAAAAAAAAAAAGATCAAAGATCTATACAAGGAGAACCACGAAACACTGATGAAATACCAATGTCATTTTTCACAGAATTAGAAAAAAAATCCCAAATTTCATATGGAATCAAAAAAGAGCTCGAATAGCCAAATCAATCCTAAGCATAAAGAACAAATCTGAAGGCATCACATTACCTGACTTCAAATTATACTGTTTGGTTATAGTAACCAAAACAGCATGATACTAGTATAAAAGTAGACACATAGATCAATGAAACAGAATAGAGAACCCAGAAATAAAACCATATACCTACAACCAACTGATCTTCAGCAAAGCAGGCAAAAACATACACTGGGGAAATGTCACACTACTTGATAAATGGTGCTGGGAAAACTGGATAGCCATATGCAGAAAAATGAAACAGGACTCCTATCTCTCACTATATACAAAAATTAATTCAAGATGGATTAAAGACTTAAATGTAAGACCTGAACCCATAAAAATTCTATAAGAATCTGTGGGAAAACCTCTTCTGGACTTTTGCATAGGCAAAGAATTTATAACTAAGACCTCAAAAGCAAATATAGCAACAATAAAAATAAATAAATGGGACTTAATCAAACTAAAAAGCTTCTGCACAGCAAAATAGTCAACAGAGTAAACTGACAACCTACAGAATGGAAGAAAATATTCACAAACTATACATTCTATACACAACTATACTATCTAGAATTTACAAGAAGCACAAATCAGCACGACAAAAACAAATAACTTCATTAAAAAGTGGGCAAAAGACATGAACAGACATCTTTCAAAAGAAGATATACAAATGGCCAACAAACATATGAAAGAATGCTCAAGATCACTAATCATCAATAAAATGCAAAATAAAATCACAACAAGATTGGCAAGAAACAATAGATGTTAGTGCAGATGCTTATACACAGTTAGTGGAAATCTCGATTAGTACAACCTCTATCAAATACAGAGATTCCTCCGTATGGAGATTCCTCAAAGAAATAAAAGTAGACCTACCACTTGATCTAGCAATCTTACTACTGGGTATCTACCCAAAGAAAAAGAAGTCATTATATACATTTAAAAAGACACATGCACTTGTATGTTTATTGCAGCACAATTCACAATTGCAAAGATGTGGAATCAACCTAAGTGTCCATGAGTGAACAAAGAGAATGTGGTAAATATAAACTACAGAATACTGCTCAGCCATAAAAAAAAGAATAAAATAATGTCTTTTGCAGTTACTAGGATGGAACTGGAGACCACTATTATAAGTGAAGTATCTCAGGAAGAGAAAAACAAATACCACATGTTCTTACTTGTAAGTGGGAGCTAAATGATGAGTATATATGGTCATACAGAGTGATATAATGGATTTTGGAGACTTGAAAGGGTGGAGGTTGGGAGGGGCGTGAGGGATCAGAAATTACCTATCAGGTACAATGTACACTATTGGGTTGGCGGGTACACTAAAAGTCCTGACTTCACCACTATACAAATTCATCCATGTAGATTTGTACCCCTTAAATCTATTGAAATAAAATTTTTTTAATTTAAAAAATTATTCTCATACTCTGATGCATTTGTATTCACTTATGAATTATATACATTGATTTTCAGTTAATAAACTATTGATAAGGTTTTTGCCTTTTTTTAGATAAATTTATCATAACCAGACTTCCTATAATCTTTTCCTATACCCCAATGGACTGTCCTGAGCATTCTCTAGGGTACAAACACCCATTCACAGTTCTCTGCTAGGGTAATAGGGAACCAAAGAGATACATGTAAGCCCTGGAAGTATTACACATGATAAGACTTTTCTTTCAGAAGCAATGTTTTACAAGGGTAGAGAATGTCTTAAGCAGCAAAACAGAACAATTCAAGAGATGACCTACATTGAGGTAAAGCAACAGAAGTTAGGAATGAGAAACTAATGTTGATGCCATACACTGAGATTAAAAGAACAAAAGTAAGGAAATGGGCAGAGGGTTCTAGTGAGGCAGATATTCTTCATTTAATATCTGTAAAGATACAGATGGAATTATATACTGCATGGTTGGTTGCATGACTTTAGAATACAGAAGAGAGTTCTAAAATTAATCTACAGAGTTAATGCAATCACACACCAAATAATAGCAAACTTTGAAGACAGAAAGATTTGAAAACTTATAAGAGGCAAAGGACTTAGAATATCTAAATTGTGAAAAAGAACAAGGTTGGAAGTTCACATTACTGAATTTAAGATTTATTTTAAAGCAATGGTAACCAAGTATGGTACTAGCAGAAGGACTGACACGGATCAACAGAAGAGAATACAGGCTTCAGAAACAGAAAACAGAACCAAAAATAATATAAAGTCCAATGATTCCCAACAGTAGTGCCAATGCAATTCAATTGAGAAAGTATATTCTTCTCAACACATGTTGGAACTACCAGATGTAAACTAAACATAAAAATAAACAATCTTTTATCTATACCTTGTAACATAAATAACAATTCAAATGATCATAGACATAAATGTAAGACCTGCAACTATAAAACTTATAAAAACGTGGGAGGAAATCTTTGTGGCCTTGATTTAGGCAAAGATGTTTTACATATAACCAAAAAAGCATAAAGAATAAAATAAAAAGATTTAAGTTTCTGAAACCTTGATTAAACACTTCTGCTTTCTGAAAAACACTTAAGAATATGAAAAGACAAGCTACATGGTAAGAAGAAAATCCAGAAGAGATCGATGACCATTTAACAACCAGTTTGATACTCAAAATCTCCACACAAAAACGCTCCCAAAAAATAACAGATATTTTTTCTCATATAAATTACAGGGGGAAAAACATCAAGCAAAGAAAAAAGGAGCAAAAAGTGCCCCTTTCCTCTCATGAGGCCAGTAGAACCATAACACCAAAACAGGAAAAGGAAACTATAATCTCACCTAACCTAAACAGAAATAAATATTCTACGCATAGTACTAGTAGAAGGATCCCACCCAACATACATACAAAGCAACTCACTACACTCATCAGCACATAGAATCTATACAGAAAATAAACAATATATATTACAAAATCCATCACATTAATCACGCCATTTACAAGCTAAAGAAAATAAGGTATGTCTTTATTTCAGTCGATACAGAAAAGGTACTTAATATAATTCAAAGCACACTCATGACTGAACTGAAATCTAAGCAAACCAGTGACTGGCAGGAACCTACTTACCAACAAAGGTTACCTACCAAGAGCCAAGAACAACATCAGAGTTAAAGTTGAAGCTGTGTATATTTTCCCTCAAGACTGGTTTTTTTATTTCTATTTTTATTTCATTTAACATATGGACCCTTATAAGCCTCATAAATCCATTATAAGGCAAAATGGGGAAATCACCTGAGATGTATTTATTTTCTGCAGCTCTTGGGAGAGTGTAAAGAACCATGAGAGCTTGGCCATGGGTCGTGGGAAGGACACACAGAGGCAGCACCACCTAAACACATGAGACTCAGAAATGGTCAAGTGGACTGAAACCTACAGCTTTTCATTGAAAAAATATAAACTTTTCCATAGTTATATGATAATTTAGTTGTTTTTCTTAATGACTAACAGAAATAACTAACACAACAGAGGATTAAATTATGAAGGATAAGACACTGTTCTTTTATTAAAATTCACATGGCAAAACACTCATGCTGCACCACTTAACACTGCTTATCTCTCAGGAGGAAAATCCACAGAAAGCCCAGTAAAATTCATATGGAATGTTTTCAGGCAAAACTTTTTAACTAGTTTTAATTGGGTTACAGTTTCTCTAAAGGTCCTTTTATAAGATGCTTTAGGTGACTCACCTGTGAGAGTGAACTGCACTGTGTTTTCCTCCTGATCCTGTCACAAACTGGGTGTCTCTGGACAAGTCACTGAAATGCTCAGACCCAATTTCTTGAAGCTTTCAAGAGTCAGAAGTAGATAACCCAGGAAACAGTTTGTGAACCATCATCCTGGGATCCTGTGAGGTCAGGATTAAATCACTAGTGTCACATGTGGTGACGGACATGTGTGGGAGCAATATGGCATCTGTACAGAGTGGCGAATCAAGAGACTGGGGGCTGGTTAGGATAGCCCAGATGGGATTTCCAACCTCTGCCTGGTTACCCTGTAACACCTGACCTGGCCCTCACAAGCTGTGCAATGAAGCTGCATTTCCTCAGCAGCCTGTCCCAGGGCCCCTCAACTTACCTTGCTATTCTCAAAGCTGGCCCAAACCTCCCACTGACACAGAGTGTGGTGGCTTCTGGATGGGGTAACATCTTCAGATCTGGTCAAGAGGATCAAGAGCTGCTTCTGGGCCAAGCATGGTGCCTCATGCCTATAATCCCAGCAGTTTGGGAAGCTGAGGCAGGAGGATCACTGGAGGCGAGGAATTCAAGACCAGCCTAGGTAACATAGTGAGACACCCAGCTCTACAAAAAAATAAAAATAAATAAAAAATTAGCTAGGCATGGTGGTGCATACCTGTAGTGTCAGCTCCTAAAGAGGCTGAGGCAGGAGGATCACTTGAGCCCAGGAGTTCAGGGCTGCAGTGAGCTATAATGTCACCACTGCTCTTAAGCTTGGGAGACAGAGTGAGACACCGTCCCTAAAAACAATAAGAAAAAAAACAAGAAGAACTACTGTTTCTGGCCATGAAAACCCAGGACCTACTCCTTTCTGTGCTCTTTTGCCTCTTCTTTAAAGCTCTGGTGAGGGGACTAAGAACAGGGATGTTCTCTTCCGGGTAAAATTCCTATCCCCTGAGCCCCTCTGATTCCTACATCACAAGAGGGGATTTGTTCTAAAATAAATGTTTTTACCAAGGTCTGGGACCTGGGTCTGGGAAACAGATTCACTTAGGGCCACAAACCTGTCTTGGAATTCCCTCTTCAGACTAAAAACACAGACAACCTGCTAGTGCGGGAGGAGCTAGGAATCTTCATCTGACTCAAGGGTTCTGAGGAGACACCAGATATCCCAGAGTACACCTGACAATAGTAAGGTTCCATTCACATTCACACTCATCTCCCATCTAACCCTGTGCATATGGGGACATGTCACTTTGCTCAGTGAAGGCTGCAATGCTGGTTTTAGCTAGGTATGATATTAGCACTTGAGACCAGAAGTAATGCACACCTGTCCTCCGAGCTCCCTCACCGCCAGCTTGTGCCCTGAGCACATCGCTCCAACCTGAGTCTCGGTTGTTATTTTTATTTCTTTTTAACTTTTTTTTTCTATTTCATAATATTACATGTATCAGGAGTTGGGCAGGTCAGTTGTTATTTTTAATGTATACAGTTATGCTAACCTCATAGAGTGGTTGTGAGGTTTACCTAAGTCACCTGATCTAAAGAACAAAGCGTTTGTTAAATACAATAGCAGTTGTCACTTACGGATTAGTACTTGGCTACTTGCTCCACAGGTGACCGCTTAAAGTCTCCCAACAATGCCATTATTTTCAAATGAGAAACCTGTTTCCCAGGCTCCTTCCCTCACCCCTGCTACCGGTGACAGAGTTGGAATTTAGAAGTCTGTCTCCAGAGCTGGAGGTCTCACTGCAGACCCACCGCCTGTGCGTTCTGGCATGTTCGCTGTCAACGTTATAAATGGCTTTCCCTTTCCGCCGCCCGCACGGGCTTTCTCTGGGTCAGGCTGCAGGCGGGTCCCGCCTCAAGGTCCCGCGTGCAGCACCTGCTCCTGACCTGCGCTCAGCCCCACCTGTGCCTCCGGAGCCCACGAGGTCAGGGGCCACTCCCACAGGTCCGCCCCGGGCTCCTGAGCTGCCCGAGGGTTCCTGGGGCACAAGCCCACCCTCCGTCCTGGTCCTCAAGCCGCACAGGCGGTCCATCGCCCACGGGCTCTCACAGGAGGTACTAACCCTCTGCATCCGCGAGGAACCCGGGCACTCTGATACCCTCTCCACCGCAGCGGGGCGCGCGAGACAAGGCCAGCGCGTGCGCAGATGGAGTCCAGGGGCCGTTCCCGGGAGGCTGCGTGGCAAGCCAGCACCACGCAAAACTGCGTCTCCATCTCCCGTGAACCCGGCTCCCGGCGCTTCACTGGCTTCCAGCCTCTCCGCTTTTGAAGACGACTGAAGATATTGTCCGTGGTCTTGTCGCCTGCCCAGGTTGTCTCAGAGCCCCGAGACTTAGGGGTTAAACCTAAAATTTACAGCCAAATGCAATACGTGGTCCTCGATCTAATCCTGACTAAATAAACGTCAGCTGTCGGAGACACTGGAGACAAGAATTGAATATGCATTGGTTTCAATTTGTCTATTTTCTGTTGCCTATGCTTTTGGTGTCATAGCCAACAAATCATTGCCACATCCAATGTTGTGAGGCTCTCCTCCTATCTTTTCTTCAAAGAAAGTTATAATGTTTATTAGCTTTTATATTTGGATCTTTTGATCCATTTTGAGTCCATTTTTGTATATGGTCTTGGAAAGGGTACAACTTTATTCTCTTGCATGTGGATTTCAGTTTTCCCAGCACCCTTGAAAAGACTGTCATTTCCCGCCCCAAATGGTCTTGCTACCTTGAGAAAGAGCATTTGACCATACAAGAGTTTATTTCTGGACTACTTTCTTCCATTGGTCTATAAGTGCGTCTTTATGACAGGAACACATTATTTTGATTACTGTAGCTTTGTAGTAAATTTTGAAATCAGGAAATGTGAGTCATTCAACTTCGTTCTTTTTCATGATTGTTTTGGCTTAAGTTTTCTTAAGATTCCATATGAATTTTAGGGTAGATTTTTTTATATTTTGGCAAAATCCATAACAGGGATTTTGATTTTTTTTTTTTTTTTTTTTGAGACAGAGTCTCACTTTATTGCCCAGGCTAGAGTGAGTGCCGTGGCGTCAGCCTAGCTCACAGCAACCTCAAACTCCTGGGCTCGAGCGATCCTCCTGCCTCAGCCTCCCAAGTAGCTGGGACTACAGGCATGTGCCACCATGCCCGGCTAATTTTTTCTATATATATCTTAGTGGGCCACTTAATTTCCTTCTATTTATAGTAGAGATGGGGTCTCACTCTTGCTCAGGCTGGTCTCGAACTCCTGAGCTCAAAGGATCCGCCTACCTCGGCCTTCCAGAGAGCTAGGATTACAGGCTTGAGCCACCGCGCCCGGCCTCATAACAGGGATTTTGATAGGGATTTCACTGAATCTGTATATTGCTTTGGTTGGTATTGATATCTTAACAATATTAAATCTTCCAATCCATGAACACATGATGTCTTTCCATTTATCTAAGTCTTCTTTAATTTCTTTCAGCAGTGGTTTGTAGTTTGCAGTCTACAAGTCTTTTACTTCCTTAGTTAATTCCTAAGTATTTTATTCTTCTTGATGCTACTGTAAATGAAATTTTTGTTAATTTCCTTTTTAGATTGTTTATTGCTAGGGTAGAGAAATGCAACTTATATTCATGTATTGCAACTCCACTAAATTTGCTTATCAGCTCTAATAGTTTTTTGTGTGGATTTCATAGGATTTTCTATATATAGGACATTTTCATCAGAGAATAGTTTTATTTCCTCCTCCTTAATTTGTTGCTCTTTCTTTTCCCTCCTTCCCTTCCTTCCTTCCTTCCTTCCTTCCTTCCCTCCCTCCCTCCCTCCCTCCTTCCTTCCTTCCCTCCCTCCCTCCCTCCCTCCTTCCTTCCTTCCCTCCCTCCCTCCCTCCTTCCTTCCTTCCTTTGCCTACTTGCACTGCCTAGAATTTCCAGTACAATGTTGACTAGTAGTGGCAAAAGCAGGCATCCTTGTCTTTTCCTCATCTTAGGGGGAAAGCTTTTAGCCTTTGACCCTTGAGTGTGATGTTAACTGTGGGTTTTTCATAAAGGCTCTATATCATGTTGATGAAGTTCCCTTTTATTCCTACTTCACTGAGTGTTTTTATCATGAAAAGATGTTGAATTTTGTCGAATGCTTTTTCTGTGTCAATTGAGATGATCTTGTGGATTTTTTCTTCATTCTATTAATTTGGTGTATCACATTGATTGGTTTTCTTTTGTTGAACTCTTGCTGCATTCCTGGGATAAACGCTACCTGATCATAGTATACAGTCTTCTTAGCATGCTGCTTGATTCAATTTGCTAGTATTTTGTTGAGGATTTTTGCATCTATATTCATAAGAGATATTGGACTTTAGTCTTCTTGAGGCATCCTTGTTTAGATTTGGTATCAGGATAATTCTGGCCTCATAGAATTAGTTAGGAAATGTTCCCTTCTGTTCTACTTTTTTTTGGGGGGAAGAGTTTGTGAGGGATTTGTGTTAAATGTTTGTATTTAAATGGGATTTGTATTTAAATGTTTGGTAGAATTCGCCTGTGAAGCCACTTGGGCTTTTCTTTCTTGGGAGATATTTGCTTACTGATTCAATTTCTTAACCTGTTATACATCTATTTCTTTCTCTCTTTTTTAAGCCAGTTTTGGTGACTTGTGAATTGCTAGAAATTTGTCCATTTCATCTAGGTTATCTAATTTGTTGGCATATAATTGTTCATAGTATTCTCTTATCATCCTTTTTATTTCTGTAAATTTAGTAGTAATGTCACCACTTTCATTTTGATTTTAGTTATTTTGCATCTCCTCTTTTTTTTCTTAGCTTAGCTAAAAGTTTGTTGATTTTCTTGATCTTTTCAACAAACCAATTTGGTTTCATTAATTCTATTGTTTTTCTGTTCTCTATTTCATCTGTTTCCACTCTGATATTATTTCCTTCCTTCTGATGGCTTTCTTTTCTAGTTGCTCTTCTTTGTTTAGTTACCTAAGGTGTAAAGTGAGGTTATTAATTTGAGGGGTTTTTTAACGTAGGCATTCACAACTATAAATTTTCCCCTGAGCACTGTTTTAACTGCATCCATAAGTTTTGGTATATTGTGTTTTTGTTTTCTTTCATCTCAAAATATTTCTAAATTCCCATATGATTTCTTCTTTGATCTACTAGTTATTTTCAGAGTCCTTATATAGCTGCTCAGTACATTACGTCAAGAATTTATAATTGCATTCAGTAATAGAAACAAAGTGGAATGTACTTATTCTACCTTTTCTAGAACTGGAACCTTATTTTTCTCCTTAGGAGAGTGGAAGAATCTAGAAGTTTTTCTGTATTCAGTGGAAAACTGTGTGCAGATAAGGCAAAATCTGAGAAGTGGTAAGAACCGAGAATACTGGTAACATTACGAAATGGAAAACCCTGGACAAGCCCTCTAAGTATCCGTACACTGTTTACTCCAAGTATTTCAGGAAACAACAGAGGAAGGAGTCCCTAATCTTGAACCCATTACACAATTTTATCTCTCCCATCAGATCAGTGTTTTTTAAAATATAAACCTCTGAAAATTTGCAACAAAATCACCTCAGGGGGCTGGGGGGCTTGTTGAAATACAGATTGCTGGCCCCACTTATTGAATCAGACTTTGAAGGAGAGAATCTGCATTTTTCACATTATTCAAATTGATCTCTATGCCATTTTACCAGATATAAACTGAGAGCAGGGCAGTGTCTTCTTAACCTTTGTTTCCTCAGCACAGTTCCTGGCATAATGTTTATCAAGTGAGTATACAGCTCAGGGAATCCAATGCTGCTAAATGACATATGAGTTCACAAGTGAGGCTTTTCATAAAGTACGTCTTTATAATATGATTCCAGTGTATTACAAAAAGTTGTGTATTTCAAGTAATTAATCATACTAAAGAATCAAAGGTTACAAATGGTTTATCTTTTGAAAATAATTGAAAGATGATTTAATGTTATACCCATGGTAACATCATTCATACTAGTGTTCTGACATGCTCTGAGTGTGAGAGAGAGTAGCATAGTTACAAAAGATACTTCATAAGCTGCTGGGAACCTATGAGTGTATGAAATATAGACAGCATCTGCCATGTGTCAAAGGGGAAAAATGGTAGAGAAACAGTGATCAATATTTGGCAAGGCCAGAGTCTGTTGTGTAACAAAACAGGCTTCTACTTATCAAAAAAGAAAAACTTTAAATACAAGGAAACCCAAGTTTCTCCCTTAATAAACAGAATTGATATGTACAACCTAGTCACAGATTTTGAAGCCATTTTGTTAAACATTCCTCATGAGTAACACCCAAGAGTTTTGTCTGGTCCATTTGTTCCCCCTGGCCCTGTGGCCAGGGAAAGGGAACACAGCTTGGAAAGGCTACCTTTTGAATGATCTTTTTGCAAAAACAAAAAATATAACAAAAAGTACACATATATGAACAACATCAGCTGTATACCAAGATGCTCCTTCTAATGGTTAACTTTACGTGGCAACTTTGCTTGGCCACAGTGCCCAAATATGTGGTCAAACATTATTCTAGATGTTTCCATGAGGGGGTTTATGGATGTGATTGACATTTTAATTGGCGGACTTTGGGTAAAGCAGATTGCCCTCCATGATGTGGGTGGGCCTCATCCAATCATTTGAAGACCTGAATAGAACAAGAGTGACCTCCTCCTAGGAAGAGGGAATTGTGTAGCAGATGGCCTTTAGATGTGAACTGCAACCTCCGCTCTTTTGTGGGTCTTCAGCCTTGAATTGAAGCATTGGTTCTTCTCTGTTTCTAGCTGACTAGTCTAGCATGCAGATTTTGGACTTGTTAGCCTCCATAATCACATAAGCCAATTCCTTAAAATAAATCTGTTTATATACACTCATATCCTTTTGGGTCTATTTCTTTGAGAACCATAATACATTCCCTCAGGCCATTCTGTACACACACACACACACACACACACACACCCCTTAACCCAACTTCAATCAGCTTTCACTGCCTAATGCCTACAAGGATGGGTCCTCTTCGGAGGACTACTTGGCTCAGCCTATCAGAACTGCTTTGCCTGCTTGTGCAGAGCTAGCTGTGCCTGCACATTTACATCCAGTTGGGTAGCCCTTAACCAATGAATAACAAGAGAGGAGAGAATAAATGCCCAGCTCCTTTGCTTCTGGCCCAGATAACTCTGATACATAATTTATACTCCGGCACTCCCCCACGAAATCATACTGAAACAATCCTTTGCATTGGTTTTCATTCCCTGCCTTGCTTGCCCCACTTCTTTATCAGAAGTAAAGACTTTAACATCCAAAATGAAGTCAACAGCCTGAGGATTCCTCGTGCCTTTTCTGATCCATTCTAATCCACTGCAATCAGTCAATAAAACACACAACACGTCACTCTTCAGCTCTAAGTGGGTTTTCGATAAAGCGCAAACTCCTCAACAGTTTTCAAGGCTATATTTCAGCTGCTTCGAGCCGCCCTAGCCACATTCCTCACTTCACCCCTACACAATATACCGAACTTTCCATTCTCAGAACCCAGAAGATCCTTCCCGCTCCTATTCTTTAGGGTTTCTTTGGTGCATCCTCAAGTCCCTCAACTGTCATTTGCACAGCCCGAGTGTGCCAACTCACACATATCCAAACGTCTGCGGTTTGGGCACTTTATCTGGGATAGGTTAAAAGGCTGAAGCTCCTGGCCTGCTCATTCAGATTTGGGTCCTGCAGACTTACCTTCCACCCAGGCGCGCGCATTCCACTACCTGGAGCAGCGCAGAAAGGCCCAGAATTGGGCCAACGCGGCTCACCTCATACGCTGCGTCAGCGGTGGGGCTAGATGGTGGGGCTCCACGGTGGGGCGGGACACAGGGCGCAGGCGCAGAGTGGGTAGTGGGCGGGGCCCGACGTGGAGCATGCGCACGCTGTCCGTGGTGTGGTGGGACGCCCGGGTTGCGCGCCATGGTGAAGAAGCGGAGGGCACCAGCCATGACGAGGACCTGGACCCGAGGCGCGTGAGTTGTGCCCGGTGGTGAGGAAGCGGAAGGGCTCCAGCGGCGTCGAGGACTTACACCCGGTAAGGGGGGATGGCCCAGGGTAGGGAGGCCCTGTCAGAGCGCCTGGTTCCCCTGCATCCCCCTAGCCACACCTTCGTGCCCTCTGCAGTGTGGCCTTGGCCAGGAGACAGACACCTTCCAGGCTATTAAATTAGTATTTGCAGAATACACTGCAACGTTTAGAAGAAACTGGCACATCACTTAAAAAGATAATTGAGTTCTTTCTTAATAAACCATTTACTGAACATTTGTTCTTGTAGTCAGTGAATTAGGCTGGGAAATATTTTGTTCCTAAGTGATTTTCCACATAATTCTGAAGAATTGTGGAAGAGAGAATTTTACCGGAGCCAGAGAGAGCATCCAGATGGGCACTGGTGGGGATTGCAACTTTAAATACAACTCAAAAAGATCTGTTTTTATAAAGAAACACATGAAATTCATAGGTAATACCTAATACATTTTAGCAGCAATTTTAACTTCTGCCATTATTTTTCAGCCACTCAGCTGATGATCTTATTAATAGAAATGAGAACCAGTTACCAGTGCCTTCCATGTTGCTATTTGTTAAACAGTATGTAGGGTTTCGGGAGGAATCAAAGACACGATCCCTGTCCGATGGAAGTTTTCAGAGTCTTCTGTCTTTAGGAGTCTTTGGAATTATTGAAACAAATATTTGTGCATCTGGGCCCCTTTCTTGAGGGTAGCACTCTGGGAGGATACCTGTAGTTCTGGATAGTCATTGACTAATAGTGGTATTGTGTTAGTCCTTGTAAAAAACACTAACATCACTAAGCATTTAGTATGTGTGGGTGTAGCATGGATCTGAGTCTGTACTGGGCACTTATGTGAGCACTAATTAAGGAGACCGTTGTTCCTAACTTCTGAATGTTCTCTGTGTCAGAAGTTACCTGGGCTGCTTGTTAAAAATACAGAATCTGCGTGTCACCCCTCCAAATCTACTAAATCAAACCTCTGGATTAATGAGTCCAGAACTCTATAAAACACAAGTTGGTGCTTTGGTTTTTATCAAGCATCCACTGCAGGAAACATCATGCTCTGTCTCTGTATCCTGCCCTGTTAGCTTCTGAATAGTTTGTTCTTAACCTCTCTACTGTCACCATATTCTGCTCTCTCCCTTCCCTGCTAATCTGGCCCTTTTGATTGTTTTTTAAACAAATCAAGCTGTTTTTAGTTGCAAGGCCCTGGCTCTTCCATCTTAATGCCTCTATGTAGAAAGCTGCTTCCACCACCACCGCCACCTTAAAAAAAAAGACGTATACTCTAAACTTAAATGCTGTCACCTTAGAAAATCCTTCCCTAATTACCCTATCTCAAGCAGGCTTCCCCTGTACTTTATTAATTTCCTTCTTGGCACTTACCACTTTTTGTAATTACTTCTATATGTCTGTTTATTTGTGTATTGTCTTTCTGCCTCACTAGGGCCATGAAGGCAAGGGAGATGTATATTTCCTTTACTATTTTATATCCCATACTTGTCACATTGTTACCATGTTATAATTATGTATATGAATGAATACATAAATGTGCCCAGCATGCTTACAAGACCTCTGAGATTCCCGGTGATTTGCCTTCTAGTTAGCCATTCAGTCTTATCTTCAACCTGAATCTTCCTGTCCAGTCAGGCAGTTTTCTTAATAATGGCTCATTCCAAATAACTTAATGCTTCTGATGTCCAGAATGCCTTCATGAACCCTCTTATTTTGCACATCCTTCTGCTCCAAGTTCAATTTGTGCCTTCTGAAGGCTTCACCAGCCCTCAATAATAACTTTGGTCTTTGACCTGTGGGAAAGTTGTGAGATTCAAAATGGAGTCATTTGTGTCAAACCCTGTTAAAAATAGAGCCAGGGAAGTCTGTGAAGGGAAGGCTCTCACACACGATTTGCCTCACAACAGGAACTATCACTAGAAATTTTTTCAAACCGAAGCATATTACATGAGATAGACGAGGACAGCTAACAGCACAAGGACAGCTAGCCATTATATAAGAGCACTTGCCTGACACACCGAATCCAAAACTGCAAGGGCCTAACCGTAACTCCAAGATTACAAATCTTACCTGCCAACTACTGATACTTGCCAGTCAGAACTCACCAGCTCTTGTAATATGCTGCCAAGGCCTCTTAACTTTCTTATAAAACAACTTGCATAAACTTCCTCTTTCCCCAGTAAAACCTTAATGTTTTCCTTTGTTCACCAGACATACTGCAGGCCACCCTGGTCTGTATGTATGTCCTGATTACAGTTCTCCTTTTTATATCTTATTCCAAAATAAAACCTTTTTACTTCCTAGGTGGTCCACTGTCAGTGCTCTCAGCACTGCAACAACCACTCTGTCTACTAATGTAATGCTTTGAAAGAAAAGTTGAAGCATTCTCTTTGAAAGCATTTGTTTGTACAATATCTTTGAAAATATTTGTCTCTTTGAGCCTGTATGAAGTATAGTGAATTATCCTAGATAAGAATGTTTGGCTTTCAGTCAGCTGCAGGCAACAGTTTTTAATGTGAATGATCCTAACAGAAAACTTTGGAGGGTACAAAATGAGGTTCTCCTGTAAGATCTGCAAAATACCACAGAAAATCAGAATAATTCAGGAACAGCAGAGCAACTTATCTCAAACTCAGTTTGGTTTTTATTCATTTTCATCTTGTACGGATGAGATAGTAACTTTTTCTGGTTATAGGAAGATTGTTTAAGGTGATGATAATTGGCAGTTAAGACTGAGATTAAGAGCCTTACACAGACACAGACACTTGCTTTATGTAATTCATTTGTTTAGTTCAGTATAGGAAAGGTGATGATACCCACTAGGAGCCATATAGATTTAATGTAATTTTATTTAAAACATTAGAATGAAATTTGATATTGAAATTTGAAACATGATAAGGAATAGCAAAACAGAAAGACAAGATTGTTGATAATTATTTTGAATAAAATAAAGGCTATTTATATTTTTTAGAGTCACCTTGCTAGATATAAAAAATTAAGCCACATTACCTTCCTAGGTGGTGCACTATCATTGACTATGGACACCCCCCAACCTCCAGGAAATCCATCTTCTGCACCACAGCAAATGTGTACTGGTGAAGCTTTTCAGTGAGTTCCCATTGTTATTAAGATAAAGCAAAGCTCTTCAGCAGTTCTTACAAGACCCTGTGCTGTCTGGTCCCTACCCACCTACCTACCTTTCTAGGTTCACCTCCCATGAGATCACTCCTCACTTGCTCAAGTCTAACCATGTGACCTTCCTCAACTCCTTTTTCCTGTCTTGTTGCCTTGTGCCACAGGCCTTGGGGCCACATCCTACACTTTTGGGCATTCATAGTGTTTGAACTCCTTTGAAGCATATGTCCCAGTTGAAGTCCATAATAGAGGTGAGGCATCTTAAGTTTGTTCATTAATAGTATCTCAGTCTCTTCCAGGTAAAGGTCTCTTTTGGATAACTGACCTTAGAATAAAGTTTTCAGTCTTTCAGACTTCATCCCTCTCTCTAAGATGGCATCTGGTTATTAAGAGTAGCTTAACACATCCTGTCACTTAGCCTTGAGTAAATGGGAAACCAGTGCAGGGGAGCTTGGGGTAGTGGGTGAAAGGGGTCAAAAAAAGGAGAGGGAATCTCTGTTCTGAAGGAAAGGATGAGTCTGACATCTGGAAAGACAGCATCAGGAGTAGCCTTTTTTTCTTTTTAGATTACCCTCACATTGGGTCACAGACAGTGGTGTCTCCCAGGAGCCCAGGGGCCTATCTCCATAGCCATCTCCTGCCTTCACTGAACCCAAGCCAGAACTCTTAGAGGCTCAAGAATGAAATGTTTCCCTAAGAATCCCACCTAGTGGTGAAATCCCTGCCACTGTTCTGTAGTGAAAATTTCAGTGAGCTTCTATGTATCCTCGTCACCCCTTGCATATATTACGATGACATGTCAAACTGTTTTCACTGGCCCTTTATGGTTTTATACTTTAAATATTTTCTACAAATGAAAAAATATACATATTTGCTTCTGCATTTGGAATTTTATTGAACTGGGAGAAATGGTGTCTGAGATTCAGGATCTACTGAGGACTAACTGAGCCCTAAAAAGCCCTCACTTGGAGCTCACGACACAAAAGCAGGAAGGGTTGCTGCTGGAGGAAACTGGTTATGTTGGGCTAGGAATGGGTGTGCATATGCTGGAGGAGCAGGAAGGGGGAGGGTAGGACTTTCAGATTGCAGCTCCTAGGCAATGAATCAGACTGAAAAGTGCCAGACTCTTCCTGGGCTCCCAAATCGTTTTTTCAGGGAGGAGGAGGTTGGTGAGGCAGAGAAAAGAACATCACAATTTGGGTGGGTGTCTTAGACCATTTGGCCTGCTATAACAAAATTCCATATACTGTGTGTGTGTGTGTGTTTATTCATTTCTATATAAACAACAGAAATGTATGTCTCCGTTCTAGAGGCTGTGATGTCCAGTATCAAGGATTAGTATATTCAGTGTTGGGTGAGGGCTTGCCTTCTGATTCATAGATGGCACCTTCTAGCTGTGTCCTCATGTGATGGAAGGGGTGAGGTAGCTCTCCAGGGCCTCTTTTATAAGATTGAGTGACTTTTATAAGATTGAAAGATTAATACCTTTGATGAAGGCTCAGACCTCATGACCCAGTCACCTCCCAAAGGCCCTACTAATACTGTCACCTTGGTAATTAGGTTTCAACACAAGAATTTGGGGGAACATAAACATTCAGTCCACTTCAGTGGGTAAGAGGCTGCTCTGTTCTTTGGCGATGGCCACTTTCCAGAGGAATCTCACTGCCCACTCACCACTTCCATTTATACCCACAGGAGTTTAGGGTGGAACACGGAATATATTTGCTACTTTCTTTTAATGGAAAAGGCTAAGGGGGGCTTCCAGCCTCTAGGGTGAAGCCCTCTATGTTATGCACCAGAGATGTGGAATCAGTCAGTTGATGAGTCAATGAACAAATAAATCCCACTGAATTGGATATAAGTATAAATTTGATTAAAGAGCAGGAAAGGCAAAAAACGGGGGAGGGGACATCTTGCCAAAGCATTGATTGTGGGATTCTAAAATAGAGAAAAGGAGAGGGAAAGTACCTAAAGAGGAGTGTAAGTATCCTGGGATTCATATGATCATTTATTCAGGAAACATTTATTCGTTCAGCTTTGCTTATATACATCCACGCCCACATACATTTGTACAAGCACTCAGGATTTTCTTTATTAGTGTGTTCATTTATTCAACACTTCTGTGTCACTAAGCACTCAATCATTAAAAGGTATGCAAGGGTCCTTTCATATTACTTAAATATTCATTCAATTATTCAAATTTAATTAATTTTTATTCTAACTTCTGATAAATTTCATTCTTTTATTTTACTTAAATTATATTTGTTCACTTAAGTTCCATTTCAGTATTTTTGTGCGAGAAGTACCAAGGAACTGTGTGATTTCTTACATTGCCAAGATGAGAAGGCAGTGGACAAGACAGGAATAGGGGACAGAGAGGTGAATCTCAGGTGGGCCAGATGCTTCTGGCCAGGGCAGCATCCCGGGACACATAATTCTGGAACAAATCCTCCTGTTTGCCCCATATCATTGGGATTTTCATTAATTGACACCCAGAAGTGAGTTGATCACGAAGAAGACTGGGAAAAGCAAAAACTAAGTGTGGAGTAGGGATGGCCTGACGGCCTCATCTCACAAACTTCCTGCAGAGAGAAGCATGCGGTCACCTCAGTGTATATGCTAATCCTGTAAACCTGTGACTGTTACCTTATAAAAAGGACATTGCAGTGTGATCCAAGTTAAGGATTTGAGATGGGGACATTATTCTGGATTATCCAGGTGGCCCTGATGTAATCACAGAGGTCCTTACAGGAGAAGGCAAGAGATCACAGTGAATAGTAGGAGATGTTACAGCAATGGAAGCAAGAAGTTGTAGTGATGTGAGGAAGGGGTCTCGAGCCAAGGACTGAAGCTGAAGAAGGCAAGGAAACTGATTATCTCCTCAGAGCCCCCAGGCAACCAGCCCTGCCAACACCTTGACTTTAGCCCAAATGAAACTGATTTCAGACTTCTGATCTCCAGAACTCTAAGCATAAATTTGTTGTATTTTAAACCACTAAGTTTATGATAATGTGTCACGGCAGCAATTGGACATTAATACACCATCTTTGAGGAGGTACAAAACTGGCCAAAGCTTTACTGAACTGAAAGGAGGCCTAGGACTCTATAGGCGGTTTCAGTTAGAGCTCTTGGAGACCCCACACCTGCTCCCTCAAACACTGCCTCGCAGCATAGATGGCACTGCAGGGAACACACTGGAGTGGGGCAGGGAAGCCCCACCCTTCAGGAGGAATTAGGTGGGCTTGTTCAGGGGTGTAAGGAACAGTCACTGTAAAGTTACGGTGCTTCAGTGTACATGGCGATGGGAGGAGGCATCAGAAGTTCATTCAAATAACCTAGTAGTCACTTTGGGATTTAGTTCTTTGGTGAAGAAGGGATTCCAGAGACACCATGGAAACATGAACCATCACTGTTTGCCCAGACCTGTTTGACCCATGACCTGCCCTCTCTGGGAGAACATGTACTCACCAGAAAGAGAACCTGTACTTTCCAAGAGTTCTAGAAGATGGGCTTGGTCAGTTTCCTAGCATCCCAGGCAAAGCATTCTTATAGAGCAGAGGCTTATCCCAAAGCAGAGTAGAGGTGGTTGCTCCCTTTGAATCCAGCTCTGTCCCTGGCCAGGGCAGCAGGACTGGTTTTGTTGGATGCCCAGGACAGGAGTGAACCATTTGCACGTTTTTCTCAGAAGAATACCATGGGCAGAGCAAGCCTTGAGAGCCTCACAACACCACTGCAGGTAGGAATAGAATTAGAATATGAAGAGACAGGTGGGACAACAGTATTTATCTTTCCTTTATTCCTTGTTAAATGCAGCATCTAGTGTCATTCACATTTTGCTGGCCACATTGCTTCTGTGCTCTGTATGACAGTAGGGTCTTCAAAAGGCTGAATGAATGATCTTGGGCCCTGCGGTTCGTGTGTTTATCAGGGTGCACAGTAGTGGGGTTGCCCAAGACTTGCAGCCCAGCATCTGTGAGCCCTAATTGGCCGACCGTACCAAAGGAGGGAAGTGTTTCTACTATCTCTTTTATTGCTGTCCAGTCTCAAGCTTATTTTGCTTTACTTGGGATACGTTCTACAGGTGAAATTCAGGCCTTAAGTTCCCTCTCAGAGTTCCTTGCCTGTGCTTTATTTACCAGATTTACTTCTTCCTCTGAACCCTAATTATCACAGCAACAAAAAAGCAAAAGTTGCAATGACTCCCTAATGAGCCCAGTGTTCCTGGGGCACCCCTTAAATTAGACCTGATTTTGTACTGGTCTGAGTCCCCCCAAATCTTTCCATTTGGCCCTCACTTCTTCTCCTAGTTTCTCATCAGAGACCACAGGGCCTGATAGCCTTCAGTAGCCCATGTTGCAGAGAGTTCTCACTCTTGTAGGGAATCCCTGCGGCCATCTAGATCTGCAGGATGGGATGACCCCAGCTTCAGCTGCCCTGCCCCTGGGGAGTCAGAGTTCAAATTGAAGCACATCTTGTTTTTCTCACCTAGGTATGCAAAAGTGGGCCCTAACCTTGGGGAGAGGCAGATTCAAGAGGTGCAAATGCCCTGATTCCATGGTGGGCCCAATATCTCCATCTAGGTCTCTGGTTACTTACTTGTACAAATTTCTAATATCGTATAGCTCAATAAGGCAATGATACTTTCTTAAAAAAAAAAAATACTGCACCACCATCATGCTGACCACAAGAAGGTGCTGTTTTTCCACTCATGCAGGGGAAGATCTCTGGTTTCCCACTGAACCCAATGACATAGCTAAAACTGAGCTGGGACCTACAAGTTAGGATTTACTAAAATCTGTGAGAAAAGGAAAATAAATGTCAAGATTATCACAACCCAGTTAGTCTGATTGACATATCAGTTCTCACCTTCAGCTCACACTTTACGACAAGGAGGCCTCTGGTCCTAGTGTGCATGGAAAGGACCATATTTAGCCCCACCACCTGGGAACTTCTTGCCAAACACCTCTGATCCTCATCTCCAGCCCCAAGAAAAGGAGGCAAAGAGACGCTGATGGCATCCCTTCTCTGGCCTACTGCTAGGAAGAATGTCTTCCCAAGACTAGAAGACCCCAGCTCACTCTCAGTAACAATAACAAACTTTAGGGAGCAGCCACACTCTCGAAAGCCTCTGTCATGCCCAGTAAGGCCTTATTGCTCTAGTGTAGTCTCTAAAGTTCCGGAATACTCTCTGGGATATTCTTGTCAGAGCATATATAACTGGGCAGGTGCCAGCTCTCATATGCTGTCTCTGAGGCCCAGCACTTCCAATTCCTATTTTCTTATAAGTGTTTCTTGTCCAGGGATCACACCTTTCTTGGGGGGTCAGCCCTGAACATCCTCTCCAGCAACATTTCCACAGTAGGTGCAAAGGACCACACATGGTTCACCATGATGAGCCACACCATTCTGAACAAATACGGTTTCCAAGAGGTGAGCAAGTGTATCGCTGTGGAAGGCTTATTACCCAAATCTGGCCTGGAGTGACTCAGGCACACATGATAGTTGTCAGCATCATGTTCTACAGGAACAATGATGGCTGTCAGGCACTCTTGACCATTTTGCTACCAGGTCTGAGTGAAGATGTTTGATAATATCGTATGTTTTCCAAAATGGGAATGATTAACAGAACTAGAGAATTAGGTTTCCTCAAGAATCTGCTTTTGGATTTACTCCTCCTACTAAAAACAAAGTACGGATTAATTCTCAAAGGCCCTGTTTATAACATATGCAAACAAACAGTGCCATCTAGTGTACACTTCTTATGATTTCTCCAATGAAATCCTTTATTTGTATAAATAATATTTGCTGTTTCTTCAAAATGAAAGATAATTCTTCAGCACGTTATTAAACCCTTATCAGCCAAGTGTGGTGGCACATGCCTGTAGTCCCAGCTACTTGGGAGGCTGAGGTAAGAGGATCACTTGAGCCCAGGAGTTGAAGGCTATAGTGTACAATGACAGCACCTGTGAATAGCCACTGTACTTCAGCCCCGGCAACATAGCAAGACCCCATCTCTTAAAAAACAAAAAACAAAAACCTGGCTAGGTGCAATGCCTCATGCCTCATGCCTATAATCCCAGGACTTTGGAAGTCCGAGGCAGAAGGTTCACTTGAGTCCAGGAGTTCAAGATCAGCCTGGACAGCAGAACAAGATCTTGTCTCTACAAAAATAAAAACTAGCTGGTCCTGGTGGCATGTGTCTGTAGTCCCAGGTACTTGGGAGACTGAGACAGGAGGATCACTTGAGTCCAGGAGCTTGAGGCTGCAGTGAGCTGTGATCACACCACTGCACTCCAGCCTGAGCAATAGAGTGAGACCTTGTCTCTTAAGAAACAAACTCTAGTGTGACCAGAAATTATAAGGAAACTATGGCTGAGGACGAGTACCTGAACAAGGCAAACTTGGAAGGGGTCCCTCCAAATCTGGGTTTCAGACTTCATTGGAGTCAGGTTAGCCTACTGGATAGTTAAGAAGTTTGGTGGCTTACTCAGGCTGGATCTGCAGTCAGTGGGAAGCAGGAAGCAGCATGCCAGAGTGCCAGCGGGGCACAGGTGATCAGCACTGAGTGGCACAAGTTTGCAGAGGGGGTGGTGATGGTGTAGGTGAGTCATGCCCAGCCCTACAGAGAGTGGTGGCTTGATGGGAGCCCTCCAGGGTATAGGTGAGGAATCGAGCTGCTGGTCCAGACAGGAAGACTTTAAGGTCCAATTTTTCATGTCAGGCAATGTGCTGGAACTGCAATGTTGGTGAGGAAATGTGCATCCTGGTCACATGCCAGAGGCAAGTTGCATCCTATGTCCCCACAGTTACACCATTGACCCCAAAAAGTAGCAGCAGGCCGGGCGCGGTGGCTCAAGCCTGTAATCTTAGCTCTCTGGGAGGCTGAGGTGGGCGGATCCTTTGAGCTCAGGAGTTCGAGACCACTCTAGCCTGGGCAATAAAGTGAGACTCTGTCTCAAAAAAAAAAAAAAAAAAAAGTAGCAGCAGTTTGAGCTCCATCCTCCTGCAATGTCCTGCCAGTACTATCTACTGAAAATGCTTAATATACTGCTCACTGTAAAGGTGAGATGCTTAAAGGAAATCTGTCCATTATCACAGAACATATATGTAAGGATTGATTTGGAGCTGAGAAGCAATAAATTGATAACTGCCACAGGTATTTTATGTCTCAGAGTCTCTTATTCAATTATGTATTGATGTTCCCTAGACAATACTTTCTAATTTCTTCATGGCTACTATTCCTCCTACAAAAGTTTTTAATGATATTTGAGTTCATTGTTCTGCTGAGATAACAATGACCAAATCATATGGCTCTTTATATTTGAAAATGAAATTGTAAATTTCATTTACAATGTAAATTTTAAACTGTAATTCTTATTTCACATGAAATATATCCCCGAGTGCAATAATGTCAAAGGGAACTTTTCATTCATTGGTGTCAGTAATTAGTTAGGACTGTCAGAATAACAGCTGCTGTTTTTTTATTTGCACATCAATTTCTGGTTACCAAAACGCTGCTTATAATAAATTTGGTCACATCCAGCAAACTGCCTGTTTTCAGTGCCATCTATCAACCTGTTAATCTCTTCTGGTCATATATTTATTCCCTCAAAATCAAAAAGCTCCCAATTTATAGGCCAGAAGCTTTGGCACTGAAATCCCTCTGGCAAAGGGTCTTCAATTTCAACACACCATTCTCTTTATTTAATCTCTGAAATTGATGACTCCCAAATGAAAGAAGGCATGGAGACATCAATTTTAAATCCCATATAAGCCCCATAGGGAATTAGAAGTTTTGAAATAACCTCATATTGGCTCCTGGTCACTGCTTGAAGTTGTCTTAATAATACCCAGTGCTGGCAAGGGGATGGGGAAATGGAAACTCTCAAGACCTCCTCTGCCATGAACAACTTGGCAGTAAAACTCATTTACAATGAGCATATCTTCTCACTCAGAAATCCCACTTCCAAATATTTATCCTGTGCATGTATTCTACCAGTGCAAAACTGGTGTGTGCCTAAGGATGCAACTTAAATGTTATTTCTAATAATAAAATAGGAGTTATCTATATCAAATTATATGTTTATTGATTCAACAAACTATGCAGCAATATTTTATTGTTTTATTTTTTTAATTTCAGCATATTATGGTGGTACAGATTTTAAGGTTGCATATAGTGCCCTTGCCCCCCTCCTTCCTCAAGTCTGAGCTTCAAGCGTGACCATCCCCCAGACGGTGCACATCTCACTCATTATGTATGTATATACCTGTCCCCTCCTCCCCCCTCCTACCTGCCCAATACCGAATAAATGTAATTCCTATGTGTCCACTTAGGTGCTGATCAGTTAATACCAATTTGCTGGTGAGTATATGTGGTGCTTGTTTTTCCATTCTTGGGATACTTCACTTAGTAGTATGAGTTCCAGCTCTATCCAGGAAAATACAAGATATATGCAGCAATATTTTAAACTTTTAATATAGAAAAGTCCAAATACACAAAAGAATAGTATAATGAACCTCCATTTAATCATAGTGTACCTTCAAAAATTATCATCATTTTGCTAATCTTATTTCATTTATTCTTCCTTCATCTTTCTCCCCACCCTCACTGGAATAATTTGAAGCAAATTCCAGCATCATATTATTTTACCTACTGCTATAGTTTGAATGTCCCCTCTAAAATGCATGTCGAAATTTAATAGCCATTGTAATAGTATTGAGAGGTGGGGCCTTTGAGAGGTGATTAGAGCATGAAGGTTTTTCCCTCATGAGTGGGTTTAATGTCTTTTTAGAAACAGGCTTTTTAATTAAAGCATTTTAATTAAAAAAAATTTTTAAATGGGTTTTTGGGAGTAGATTCTCTGTGTTTCATGCACTCACTCCCTTGCCTCTCTGCCTTAAGATGACACAGCAAGAAGGCCATCACCAGAGGCTGAGCAAATGTCAGTGTCATGTTCTTGGACTTCCCAGCCTTCAGAACCATGAGCAAATTAAATTTCTTTCTTTCTTTCTTTCTTTCTTTCTTTCTTTCTTTCTTTCTTTCTTTCTTTCTTTCTTTCTTTCTTTCGTTCTTTCTTTCGTTCATTCGTTCTTTCTTTTTGTTGCTTTAAATTTAAATTTAACATTTAATTTAAGTTAAATAGCCACACATGGCTAACAGCTACCATATTGAACTGCTCACATATACATAGCATCAGATTGCATTATACAGATAAGTATAAATGTGGGTCCTATACTCTAGCAATTATGCAAGTAGGTAAAATTCTATAAAATGAGATAGTTAGAACAGTTATTCTCAAAATGTGGTTCTTGGATCATTTACACCAGAATCACCTAACTCATTTATTAAAAATTTCTTTATAAATTACCCAGTTAGTAGTAGTCTATTATAGCAGTGGACAACTAAGACAGCCATAAATATTTAAGCATGTATCTCTCATAGATAAGACCTTTAACACATAATCACCTTGTCATTATTACACCTAACAAAAATTATAATAACTCCTTATTATCCATCTGAAACCCAGTTTATGGTTTCCAGTTGTCTCAAAAATGTCTTTTTACAGTTGGGTTATTCAAATATGGGTATATAAAAAGGTATACACATTGTATTTATTAACATGTCTCTAAAGTCTCTGAAATACAGGAAAGGAGAGAAAGGTGTTTAATGCCTTTATTTATTCATCAGTATTCAGAATAATGAGTTGATGACCTACCAACTTCTAAAGGTGACCAATGAGGTTCTGCTTATTTGGGGCTTCATTTTTAATATCATTATAGAACTCATATATTTTTAACTATTTGATGCAGTTGTTATTCTTTTTGATTCCCAGACTGTCCCAAATCTTGCCTTTGGGAGTCCCTGCAAATTGGTCCCTGTCCTTTTGTCATAGTGTGATAGCTTCTTTGCCTTCTGGTGTGATATGATGTTCCAGGCTCATTTTGTACATTTCCTGACCAGACTTTGAAATCAGCTATGTCTCCAAAGAGCCAGTTTCTGTTTGTAAGAAATCATATTTAGAAACCATAATCTAGACATGAAGGTTATTCATTGCCATTGAGTTATCTTCTAGTCCTTTTTAGTGAGAAAACTAGGAATCACATGCTTTTTAGAAAGTAAAAAATAAGTTTAATGATACCCAAAAGTGTGATCCATGAAGAAAATAATTGATAAATTGGACTTCATTAAAGTTAAAAACTGCAAAAGACAATGTTGAGAATGAAAAGCGACACAGACTGGGAAAAAATGTTTGTACAAGGTATATCTGTATCCAAAATATGCAAAGAGCTATTAAAACTCAACAGTAAGAAAATGAACAACCCAATTAAAAAATGGGCAAAAGAGCTGAATAGACACCTTACCAAAGAAGCTATACAGATGGGAAGTTATCATATGAAAAGATACTCAACATCATTTGTCATGAGGGAACTGCAAATTGAAATAAGAACTCACTATACACCTATTAGAAAGGCCAAAATCCAAAGCACAGTACTGACAATACCAAATACTTGTGAGGGCGTAGAGCAAGAGAAACTCATTGCAGGTGGGAATGCAAAATGGTGCAGCCACTTTGGAAGACAGTTTAGCAGGTCCTTACAAAACTAAACATACACTTACCGTGTGATTCAGCAGTCGTACTCCTTGGTATTTATTCAAATGAGTTAAAAACTTACATCCACATAAAAACCTGCACATGGATGTTTATTACAGCTTTATTTGTAATAGCCAAAAGTTAGAAACAATAGAAATGTGCTTAAGTAGGTGAATGGATAAACTGTGGTACACTTACACAATAGATTATTACTCAGAGCTAAAAAGAAGTGAGCTGTTGAGCCATGGAAAGACATGGAGGCTTCTCCTGCCTTCTTTGGCCTCAGCATGGCAAGTAGTAGACCTAACTTTCTAGAGAAATTCTGTTTAGGTATGCCAAGCTCTGCAAGAGGGTTTGAAGGTTACATTGTAGTCAAGGATATACAATGAAATTACTGCATACAGCAGTGTAGAAAAAAATTTTTTTCAAAGAATTATAAAACTTTAGCTTTATAAATCAGTGGAAAGTGGCTTACTGCAGAGATTGGTTTACATCACATTGTACTCTCTTTTAAGGGCTCTAATGCTTTGGCATTGCTATATGTTCATATTTATTCCTTGTTTATAGCTCTGATAACTTTAATTTTTTAAACTGTCTATCAGGTGTGCACATCTGCCATGCCTGGTTGAAGTACAGTGGAATCCCCTCAGTAGTTATGTGGAGTAGTTATGACTTCTTGACATTTCCATTATAAACATTAATTTTGAATTATTTATGCATAAAACTGTGGATTTGTATTGTATTGGGCTGGAGGTTGACAGGATTTCAGCTACCATTTGGGTTTATTGTAAGTTTTTTAAATTTATTATTTCAGAATATTACAGAGGTACAAACATTTTGGTTACATAAATTGCTTTTGTATCATGGCAGTCAGAGTTATAAGTGTGCCTATCCCCCAGATAGTATGCATTGTACAATCCCTTAGGTGTGAATTTACCCCTTCACACCTGCTTCATTTCCAAAAATGTTATTTCTATATGTGCACATAAGTGTTTGATTAGTTCCAATTTCATGGTGAGTACATGTGGTGTTTGTTTTTCCATTCTTGTAATACTTCATTTAGAAGAATGGTCTCCAGCTCCATCCAGGTTAATATAAGAGGTATTAGTTCACCACTTTTTATGGCTGAGTAGTACTCCATGGTATACATGTACCACATTTTATTAATTCACTCATGTATTGATGGGTACTTGGGTTGTTTCTGCATCTTTGCAATTGTGTTTGTGAGTTTGGATTTATATTCATCATGTATATAAGAATCTTGTTTTTTAAAAATAAGAGCATGGAAAACATTTCTTGTATGTAACAAAGAATATTTAATTTTTTAAACAATTTGTTGGGCAGTTAATAGTGTGAACCGGATCACTTTTGTATTGATTGAAAGATAAAATTTTTAAAAACTTAGATTTTAAAGGAAAGGACAGTGCTTAGCCTAGCTTTGTTGGTAGTTTGACTCATTTAAATCTAATGAAAATGCCAATAGAGAAGTTTTTTTAAATTTTATATCCTATAAATGAAGGCCTAAAAAATAATGTGTAAAATGAAGTATAGCCAACATGCACAATTCCTGTTTACTTTTATTATATAAAACTAATTTGAGTGCTTACCTAATGAATCTTGAGTGGTTATTTGTCACTAGATAGGTGGTGTGTTTCAACAGATATTTAATATTTTTTGAAGAAATAAGGATTTCCAGTCATTAAAAACTAAATAATTTAATGTTCTATATCAGGAATTATAAGTATGGCTTTTTGAAATCATTTTGTGTGTCATTATTTTTACCCTTAAGGCTTTAACTCATCAAAGTGATGATTCAAAAATAAATTTGTTTAAACAAAAAGAAATGGGCCAGGCCCGGTGGCTCACGCCTGTAATCCTAGCACTCTGGGAGGCCAAGGCAGGCGGATTGCTCAAGGTCAGGAGTTCGAAACCAGCCTGAACAAGAGCGAGACCCTGTCTCTACTATAAATAGAAAGAAATTAATTGGCCAACTAATATATATATAGAAAAAATTAGCCGGGCATGATGGCGCATGCCTGTAGTCCCAGCTACTTGGGAGGCTGAGGCAGCAGGATTTCTTGAGCCCAGGAGTTTGAGGTTGCTGTGAGCTAGGCTGATGCCACGGCACTCACTCCAGCCTGGGCAACAAAGCAAGACTGTGTCTCAAAATAAAAGAAATGGAGGAACTTGAATTGCATATTACTAAGAGAAGAAGCCAGTCAGCAAAGGCTACATATATTGTATGATTCCAACAAAATGACATTCTGGAAAGAACAAAACTATAGAGATAGTAAAAAGAACAGTGGTTAGCTGGCCACAGCAGTACATGCTTGTAATACCAGCTACTCAGAAGGCCAGGACAGTGTGCCATGATTATGCCATGATTATGAATAGCCACTGCATTCCAGCCTGGACAATATAGCAAGACCCCATCTCTTAAAACAAAAGAACAGGGGTTGGGGAGAAGGAGGAAGGGATGAATAGGTGGAGCACTGATGCTATTATAGCAATAAGACTATTCTGTACAATACAATAATGGCAGACACATGTCATTATACATTTATCCAAACCCATAGAATAGACAACACCAAGAGTGAACTCTAATGTAATCTGTGGGCTTTGAGTGATAATGATATATCAGTGTATGTCCATCAGTTGTAACAAATGTACCTCTCTGGTGTGGGATGCTGATCATAGGAGAGGTTGTACATGTGGGAAGCATAGGATACATGGGAACTCATTATACCTTTCACTTGATTTTGCTGTGTACCTAATACTGCTCTAAAATATAAGGTTTATGTATGTGACTTACTCTAATGGAATTGTTTATCTGACAGAGAATTCAAAATAACTATCACAAGGATGCTCACTGAAGTCAAGAGCAATGGATGAACAAAATGAGAACTTCAACAAAGAAATAGAAAATACTAAAAAGTACCAAACAAAAATCACTAGGCTAAGAACATAGTAACTAAACCGAAAAATTCATTATATTGGTTCAGCTGCAGACTAGACCAAACAGAAGGGATCTACAAACTTGAAGACAAGTGAATGGAAATAATTCAGAAGAGCCAAAAGAAAAAGGAATGAAAAGAGTAAACAAAGCTTAAGGAATTTATGGGATACCATCAAGTGAACTAATTTATGTATTATAAGAATTGCAGAAAGAGAGAAAGGACCAGAAAGCTTATTCAAAGAAACAACACTGAAAAATTCCCAAATCTGAGGAAGGAAACAGACATCCAGATTGAAGAAGCCCAAAGGACACCACAAAAGGTGAACTCAAAGAAATGCACAGTGAGACACATTATAGTCAAATTGTCAGAATCAAAGACAGCAAGAATTTTGAAAGCAACAAGAGAAAAGTGACTTGTTGCATACATATAAGGGAACATCCATAAAACTATGAATGATTTTTCACCATAAACTTTATAGGCTAGAATGCAGTGAGATGATGCTCTCAAGTGCTGAAAGAAAATAACTGCTGAACAGGAGTATTATACTCAGAAAAACTGTCCTTCAAAAATTAAGGATACAGGCCAGGCGTGGTGGCTCACGCCTATAATCCTAGCACTCTGGGAGGTCAAGGTGGGAGTATCGCTCAAGGTCAGGAGTTCGAAACCAGTCTGAGCAAGAGCGAGGCCCCTTCTCTACCAAAAATAGAAATAAATTAATTGGCCAACTAAAACTATGTAGAAAAAATTAGCCAGGCATGGTGGCGCATGCCTGTAGCCCCAGCTTATTGGGAGGCTGAGGCAGGAGGATCACTTGAGCCCAGGAGTTTGAGGTTGCTGTGAGCTAGGCTGGTGCCATGGCACTCTAGCCTGGGCAACAGAGTGAGACTCTGTCTCAAAAAAATAATAATATAAAAAAATATTAAGAATACATAAAGATTTCCCCAAACAAAAGCTAAAAGGGAGTGCATCACCACTAGGCATGCCTTACAAGAAATGCTAAAGGGAGTTCTTCAAGTTGAAATGCAAAACTGCTAAACAGCAATACTATAGCATAAGAAAGTATGAAACTCATTGGTAAAGATAAATATATATAGATAAATACATAATATTTTGCTGTAAGGATGGTGGGCAAATCACTTTCAATTGTAGTATAAAAGTTAAAATACTAAAGTATTAAAAATAGCTCTAATTTAAAAATATATTAAAAGATACTCAATAGATGTAAATCGTGACTACAACAAAGTGGGTGGGAGAGGAGTTAAATGTAGAATTTTTTTATGTGTTTGAACTTGTCACCTTAAAATAGACTGTTATAACTATAAGCTATGTCATATAAGCTACAAAGTAATGGCAAAAAAAAAAAAAAATCCTGCAGAAATTACACAAAAGAAAAAGAGAAAGGAATCAAAGCATATGAATGCAAAAAAAAAAATCAACAAAACACAAAGGAGGACAGAGAAAAGAACTAAAGACTAAAAGAAAACACAAAACAGAAAAAAACAAAATGGTGATGCTAAATCATTTTCTTCCTTTTTCTTTTTCTTTTCTTTTTTTTTTTTTTGAGACAGTGTCTTACTCTGTCACCCTAGAGTGCAGTGACATCATTGTAGCTTATTGCAACCTTAAACTCCTGGGCTCAAGTGATCCTCTTGCCTCAGCCTCCTGAGTAGCTGGGACTATAGGCACACACCGTGATGCATGGCTGAATTTTTCTATTTTTAGTAGAGACAGTGTCTGCTCTTGCTTAGGCTGGTCTCTAACTCCTGAGCTCAAGCGATCCTCCTGCTTTGGCCTCCCAGAATGCTAGGAATACAGGCGTGAGCCACTGCACCCAGCCTAAACCATTTCCTTTCGATAGACAACAGTACAATTATGATAGAAGACTTCATATTTCATTTTCAATAATGGATGGAACATCCAGACTGATTGATAAGGAAACAGAGGACTTGAAAAACACTATAGACCAAATAGGTGTAACAGACATATACAGAACATTCCACCAGCAGCAGCAGAATATACATTCTTCTCAAGTACACACACAACTTTCTTCAGGATTAATCATGTTAGGTCACAAAACAAGTTTAACAAATTTAAAAATTGAAATCACGCAAAGTATCTTTACTGACACAGTGGAGTGAAACTAGACATCAATAACAGAGGGAAAACTAGAACAATCACAAATTTGTGGAAATTACACAACACATTCTTGAACAGCCATTGAGTCATAGAATGAATCAAAAAGGAAGTTGGAAAATGCTTCAACAACAAACAAAAAATGAAAACACAACATACCAAAATTTAAAGCCAAACCAGTATTAAGAGGGAAGTTTATTATTTATACAATAAATGCCTACATTACAAAAGAAGAAATACTTCAAATAAACAACCGAACTTTACACCTCAAGGAGTCAAAAAAAGAACAAACTAAGTCCAGAGTTAGCAGAAGGTTGGAAATAAATAATATTAGAACATAAATAAATGAATCAGAAAATAGAAAAAGACAATAGAAACATCAACTAAAATAAGAGTTGTTTTTTTTAGAAGATAAAATTAACAAGCCCTTGGCTAATATAATTAAGAAAATATTCAGAAGATTAAAATAAGACCAGGAATGAAAGAGAACACATTACAAATGATACCACAGAAATAAAAAGGATCATAAGCGACTATGAAAAATTGTAAACCAACAAAGTGGATAGCTTAGAAGAAGAAATGGATAATTTCCTAGAAAGATAAAACCAAGACTCAATCATGGAGAAATAGAAAGTTGGACCTATAACTACTGTGGAGACCTGTAACTAGTATGGAGATAGAATCAATAATCAAATATCCCCTAACAACAAAAGGCCCAGGACCAGATGGCTTCCCTGTGTAATTCTACAAAACACTTAAAGAAAAATTAATACCAATCTTCTTAAAGATTTCCCATAAAACTGAAGAGGAAGTAACACTTTCAAACTCATCCTATGAGGCCAGAATTATCCTAATACCAAAGCCAGACACAAGAAAACTACAGGCCAGTTGATGCAGAAATCCTCAACAAAATACTAGCAAACCAAATTGAACAGCATATTAAAAAGATCATACACCATTACGAAGTGGGATTTATCCCTAGGATGCAAGGATAAAAATCATATTGAAGGGCAGGGCGCAGTGGCTTACGCCTGTAATCCTAGCACTCTGGGAGGCCAGTGCAGGAGGATTGGTTGAGCTCAGGAGTTCAAGACCAGCCTGAGCAAGAGTTAGACCCTATCTGTGCTAAAAATAGTAAAAATTATCCAGGTGTGGTGGTGCATGCCTGTATTCCCAGCTACACCAGAGACTGAAGCCTAGGAAGGGATTGCTTGAGCCTAGGAGTTTGAAGTTGCTGTGAGCTAGGCTGATGCCACCGTACTCTAGCCCAGGTAGAGTGCCTCAAAAAAAAAAAATCATATTGAATAAAGTATATGCATGAAAACATGAAAATCAATTAGTGTAATACAGCACATTAACAGAGTAAAGGATAAAAATCACACGGTTATCTCAAATAGCTGCAGAAAAAGCTTTTGATAAAAATTCAATCTTTGATGATAAAAAACACTCAACAAAGTAGGAATAGAAAGAAACTATGGCAGCATAATAAATACCATATAGAAAAAGGTCACAGTTAACATCATAGTCAAGAATGAAAAATTAAAAGCTTTTCTTCTAAGATCAGAAATCAAGGAAGAATGCCCGCTCTTGCCACATCTATTCAATGTAGTCCTAGCCCGAGCAATTAGACAAAAAAATGAGATTCAAATTGGATAGGAAGAAGAAGTAACATTGTCTCTGTCTATAAACAGTATGCTCTTATGTGTAGAAAACCCTAAGACCCCATTTTAAAAAAAAACTGTTAGAACTAATAAAGTCAGTAAAGTTGATACAAAACCAACATACATACACAAATCAGTTGTACTTCTATATATTAACAATGAACTGTCTGAAAAGGAAATTAGGAAAACAATCCTATTTTATATAGTACCAAAAAGAATAAAACACTTAGGAGTAAGCTTAACTAAAGAAGTGAAAGACTAGTATACTGAAAGCTACAAAACACTGATGAAAGAAAAAGGGCACAAACAAGGGCCAGGCATGGTGACTCAATCCTGCAATCCTAGGAGGATTGCTTGAGGCCAGGAACTCAAAGCTGCAGGGGTGCATATGTGGGAATATCCAAAGCTGCTCTGTCCCAGGTGTGTGCCCTACCAATTTGGCTTTGGAAGGCCAAAGAAGGAGGATTGCTTGAGGCCAGGAATTTGAGACCAGCCTACGTAAGAGCAGAGACCCAGTCTCTACAAAACCTAGAAACATTAGCCAGGCATGGTAGCATGTGCCTTTAGTGCCATCTACTCAGTAGGCGGAGGAAGGATTGCTTCAGCCCAGGAGTTTGAGGTTGTAGTGAGGAATGATGGTGCCACTGCACTCTCGCTGGGGTAAGCTGAGGCCTTGCTTGTGCAGTGTTCACACTGGAGGGCCTTGGGAAACAACCCCTGGAGTGCAGGGGGGCTGAGGCTGGCAGGTGGGCAAACAGGCAGTTAGGGCATCAGGAGTCTCTCTCCCAGCAGCATGGCATGAGGCATAGGGTGTATGGTGGTCAGACTGGGAGGGCTACAGCAAGGTGGTCACTGAGCCAGGGCTGGGGCAGCAAGTTCAGACATCACACATAACTGGGCACACACCTGGGACAGAACAGCTCTGGATATCCCCACATATGCACCCCTGCAGCTTTGAGTTCCTGGCCTCAAGCAATCCTCCTGCCTCAGCCTCTGGGGTAGCTAGCACTACAGGTGTGCTCTCCCATGCCCAGCTAATTTTTAAATTTTTTTTGTAGAGATGAGTCGCTCTGTCACCCAGGCTGGAATGGAGTAGCACTGTCACAGCTCACCACAGCCTCTAACTGCTGGGCTCAAGAAATCCTCCCACCTGAGCCTACCAATTAGCTAGAAATACAGACACATACCACCACACCCAGCTAATTTGTAAATTTCTGGGGTAGAGACAGGGTCTCACTATGTTGCCCAAGCTTGTCTAGAACTCCTGGCCTCAAGCGATTCTCCTACTTCAGGCTCCCAAAGTGGGTTTTATTCTTATTCAAATGTAGTAAGGCCAACAGATCAAGAAACAATAGCCATTGCAAAGATAGTTTGTTAGTCACCATTCCCAAGAAAAAAAGGCAGCCTGTGCTATGTAGGGCACATGGTGGAGCACCAGGGTTGGTCAGGAGGCAAGGGAGGAAAAGGACAATGTTGGCACGAGTGTTTATTGTGGATTTTGTGGGAAGGAATGGGAAAGGCAGGCTAAACAGGTTTAGAGTTAGATATTAATAGTTTGAATAATTTCGGTGGGTTTCAGGGTACAGAGGCTGCCTGGTTATTTGGCCCTGGGTTTATTAGGGCAAGGGAAGTGATAATTTATTGAGTGACGTGTCTGTGTTTGCTGCTGTGTTGAGTGCTTTATCTGTATGAAGTTAATCCGCCCGATAGTCCTGTGAGGTGTTAGCCCAATTTACCAATAGGGAAACTGAGGCACAGATAACTTGACAGAGGTCACACAACTAGTAAATGTTTGGGCTGGATTTCAAACCCAAGGGTATGACTAAAACTCACATTTTCTTTTTTTTTTAGTAAGGATCTCATTCTGACTGGAGTGCAGGGGCATCATCATGGTTTGCTGCAGCCTTGAACTCCTGGACTCAAGTGATCCTCCTGCCTCAGCCTCCCAAGTAGCTAGGACTATAGGTGTGCACCACTATGCCTGGTTAATTTTTTTATTTTTTGTAGAGACAGTGTCTGGCTGCATTGCCCAGGCTGGTTTTGAGATCCTGGTCTCAAGTGATCCTCCCACCTTAGCCCCCAAAGTGCTGGGATTACAGGTGTGAGCCACTATGTCTGGCCAACACTCATGTTCTTAACCATTCTCCCACTTAGTCTTCTTTATTTCTTCAAAATGTGTTCACATTTAATCAATAAAACTTATTGAATATGTAAGGCACTGTGTTAGCTGTGTGTATATGGGGGAGGGAGTAACAATGAAGAAGAAGGAAATCCTTGGAACTTTCTGTCCACTACTGTCTAGTTTGGGAGTTAAGAACTATATGCAGCCTAGTAGAAAGACATGGAGGTAGATATCCAGAGAGGAAAGAACCTGAGTGCTTACTATGGGTGGGTGCTTTTATCTTTCTCTAGTACCCTGTAAGATAGGTGGTGTTACCACCAATTCAATGGAGTTGACAGCTGGTGCTCAGAGAAGCTAAACCTCTTGCCAAAGGTAAGTACAGCTAAAGTATGAGAGCAGGGGCTGTCTGTACCAGCACACTCTCTTAGGAAACTGCTTGTGGGTCACAGACAGACATAATACTATGGAAAGGAAGAGCTTTGGGGAAATCAATACTACTTACAGTTGAGATATTATTTCACACTTACAACAATGTAGGTGATTTTCATACATTTATCAAGGAAAAACTTAATCTGTCGTATACGTACTTGAAGAGTTTAATTTATTGGATGGATTTTAACCACCTATAAATGTTTTCATTTTTTCTTATATAAAGTAGCATAATTATTGTAATAAATTTTCTCTGTAGTAAATCTTTTACTGAGAAGATAATCACAGAAATCCAACTTACGGTAAATTGGTAATGCCAAGCATCCCTATTTCTCCCACTTTAAAACAAATTATAAAATTATAGTAAAATTCTGCTTTCCAATGTGTGAAGTCTCCAGCAGGAAGAATGCTGGGACCTGCAGGTGTGGCGGTACCCGCAGAGGTAACAACACATCAACAGAATCAGCACCACAAGCTTTTTGCTGCTCTCACACATGCAGGTGCTGGTCTAAGTGCTTTTACATGAATTTCTCAACATCACTGCCAGTCAGGTATTATTATCATCCCCTGTTTACAGGTGGGAAAACTGAGGCATGTGGAAGATAAGGAGGTCTTTCAAGATCATGAAAGCTAGAAGTCACAGCCATGTAATCTGACTGCAGGAAACTCTGTTCTTAAACACTACTATACTTTATATGCTTGGCAAAATGAACATCTTGACCAAAGAAGGATCAGTATTTTTCCTATGTAAAATGTTTTGAAAATATCTGAAGGCTGAAGCTTATAAAAATAACATTTCTTTTGGTTTGTCTACACATGGTATCTATGTGAATCTCAAAATCTCAGAGGAGCTAGATTCTCAGGGGAAAAGAATTCCAGCAACATGGGATGGGTTGGAGTGTTTCCCATGTACTTCATCTCTTGGACTCACTCTCAGAGTCAACTTGGGTGTGATCTAGGGCATCAATCTCCTCACCTACCTTTCAGGGTTGCTCTCAGTATCACTCAGCTCACCCCACAGCAGGCCCATTCTCATTTCACTTTTATTTGATGTAGGGGTTTTCCCAATAGACCTATTCTTTTTATTTTTTGTTTCTTTTTTGAGATAGGGTCTCACTCTGTTGCCCAGGCTACAGTACAGTGGCATCATCAAAGCTCACTGCAACCTCAAACGCCTGGCCTCAAGCAATCGTCCCTCCTCAGACTCTTGAGCAGCTGGTACTACAGGCTCACGCCACCATGCTCACCTAATTTTTCTATTTTTTATAGAGACAAGGTCTTGCCCAGTCTTGCTCTGGCTGGTCTCAAATTCCTGACCTCAAGTGGTCCTCCCACCTCGGCCTCCCAAAGTGCTAGGATTACAGGTATGAGACACTGCACCCACCAAACTCTTACTTTTAAGTCCATGCATTCTACTGAAAATAATTACAAACCTTCCCAGGACACAGTTGCTCTAATGTTTTCTCATAGAGCCTACTTGTCTGCCTATTTACCTTTCTTTTAAATGTTGATTATAAAGAGATCTGATGCCATTTCAAATGTTTTCCTCAATTATTTAAAAAACCCAAAAATCTGTAAAATTCACACATCAAAAAAATAAATGCCTAGTTCTGTTTAGATAATATTTACTTGAGATAATTCATCTCGTTATTGACAGATACCTAAATAAGTCAATAATTCCATTAATTTTTATCCTGTTAATAACATTCAAAGTACAGTTATGTTCCCTGCGGATATGGAGGAGGCCTGCAAGGGACTTGGCCATCCACGTGTTTGGTATGGGGGGTATCCTGGAACCAATCCCCAGAGGATACG
Source organism: Mirza zaza (assembly GCA_008750895.1). Classification (NCBI taxonomy): domain Eukaryota; kingdom Metazoa; phylum Chordata; class Mammalia; order Primates; family Cheirogaleidae; genus Mirza; species Mirza zaza. The sequence continues at coordinate 58,582 of VSMD01129397.1, forward strand.
ATGGACTTTAGAGACAACCCCCACTGACCACTTTGTCTTGGTCTCCTTTGTTTATTTTCCTGGAGTCTCTAAATTGGCTGCTCAACCTCGCTACTCAGGTATCCAAAAGGTATCTTAAACTTACATGTCTAAAATAGAACTCTATTTCTGCTCCAAACCTTCTATTTTGTGAGTCTTCCCCTGCACAGTAAATTCAGTCTTCATTTTTCCAGTATTTAGGCCCAAAATTGGACTGTCATCTCTGAGTCACTTTTTTCTCATACTTTACCATCTAATCCATCAACAAATCTTGTTGGCTATGTTCAGAACATCCAGAATATGACCAGTCATCTCTCTCTCCTGAACTACTGTGGTAGCCTCTTAGTTGTTATTCTAAGTCTCCACTCTTGCTCCTGCACAACAGCCATAAGTCTTTCAAAGTAACATCACTCCTTGGCTTACAACCCTGTAACAGTCTCATCTGATTTAGAGAAAAACACTCCAGTGCTACGGCTGCTGAAGACACTCACAATTCAGACCCATTTGCTCTGTGACCTCACCTCCTACTGTTGCAGCAAGCGTACAGTTAGTGTTACAGCTCTTGACGGGGAAAGAACCCAGCGGCACATGAAGAGTCAGAGAACAGCCTTTATTCCTCTGGCAAGCTCAGCACACCTAGTGTTACAGCTCTCTTCCTGTCTTCTGATCTTCTGCCCCCCTTCCTTGTTCTCCTCCTGCTTTTATACCCTTGGTAGGGCTCAAAATCATCCAATCAACTACAAGCTTTTTTTTTTTTTTTTTTTTTGAGACAGAGTCTCACTTTATTGCCCAGGCTAGAGTGAGTGCCATGGCGTCAGCCTAGCTCACAGCAACCTCAAACTCCTGGGCTCAAGCGATCCTGCTGCCTCAGCCTCCCAAGTAGCTGGGACTACAGGCATGCGCCACCATGCCCGGCTAATTTTTTCTATATATATTAGTTGGCCAATTAATTTCTTTCTATTTATAGTAGAGATGGGGTCTCGCTCTTGCTCAGGCTGGTCTTGAACTCCTGAGCTCAAATGATCCGCCCACCTCGGCCTCCCAGAGAGCTAGGATTACAGGCGTGAGCCACCGCGCCCGGCCAACTACAAGCTTTAACATTCAATCAACAACAGTGAGATTCAAAAATTACCCAATCAGGATCATGCAAGCAGTGTGGCCATAATCTAGGCGGCAGCTCGTCGGCCCGGGGGCATTCCATCACACGGGGCCTGGCTGGCTCTCTGCCATGGGCCCAGCCCCAGCAGCGTGCCCTCCAACTGGCCTTGTGCAGTGCTGGCCTGCGGAGATGTGGAGCGACGGGGAGGCGGCAAGCGGCTGCGTCCCAGCGCCCGACATTTTCCGTATCACTATTGCTCACTCACCTGCGGCTCCACTCTTGCCACACTGCCTCAGCGATGCTGCAGGATGAACTGTTTTCAGCTCTGCATTTAACAGTCCAGTGCCAATTTCCCCCTGACTTGCCCCTTTCTTTCATTTGATTCTTTGCTTAAATGTTACTTTATCAGAAAGGCTGCCTCCTTGTCCAACATTCTTTCCCTTTTCCTGCATTGTATTTCTTCTTAGCGTCTGCCACCACGTGAAATATTATTAATATTTACGCATTTCTTCATTGTCTATACCTTCTGACCAGAATGTGGAGTCAATGAGAGAAGGGGCTTTGCTTCCTCACTGAGGTATCTTTAGTGTTGAAGCCAGTGCCCTGCACTTAGGAAGGAAGCGGAAGGATTAAGAAATGCTTGCTGAAGGAATGAGTAAATGGCATAGCTGAGGTGAGGAGTGGAGTTCAGGCTAACGATTACTTTCTTTCCTTATTTTGGTGCATAGCAAATAATCCCCACAAGGAGGAAACACTGCTGTTAAGACAGCAGCAATTTCAAAGCAGAAACAAAAAGCACAGGGGAAGAATGAATAATTGAAGACTATGGTTACTACTCAGGGGTGGCATAAGAATCACCAGGAACGTTTACAAAATACACAGGCCCAGGCGTAACCACTGGAGAATCAGATTTAGGAAATGAAGGTGGAGGCCAGGAAACTGTTTTAAAAAGTTACCCAAGTGATTCTGATGTCCATCCCTGTTAAAACTACTTATTCAAAGGAAGAGTGCAAAAGGCACGTAAAGTATTCAGTAAATAAAATAACAAACATTTGGGTTTTTTTTAAGCCCACATACCTGACTGGGGACTCAAAAAAACTGTTGTTTTTTGTTTCTTTTTGTCTTCATGTAAAAGCATTGCCTAAAAAATGAAATACACTGGCTTACAAAATCGAAAGGAATAGCATCTGAAACAGCCTTAAAACCGAAACCGTATCCAAGGAGAGCTGAAGCTAGTCGTGTGGGTAGCGGAATTTTGCAAGTTAACTGAAAAGCAAGAATGTAAGCTGGAATATTTAAACAAGGCCCTGCTACCCAGTGCCCAGCAAGCCTCCCCACGCACCGCAGGTGAGCGGCTCAGAGAAGGAGTGCTGAGGGTGAGTCAGAAGGAAGGAGGGCCCAGGGCTGCCGGCACCACTCTGAGGACCTGGCACAGAGGGGCGAGCACTCAGTAAGTGTCTCTTGAATAAAGAGATGACAGAGGCTTCCTTCTCAGTTTTGCGCTAGGTTTACCTGAACAAATGTACCAGTTGGTCTCAGAGGGCTAGGTGAAGAAGGGGATCCAAACACATAATCTGCTTTAGTCATACCTAAAAAAGAAATCAGCACTTTTTGTTCCTACTTTCAATTGAAAGCAGTAGCTCTGTTTTCAAACTTTCACAGAAAGACTTTTTGTTGGTATGACAGAAGCACCACTCAGGACGTTGTATATACAAAACATTAATATATTTGAAGAAATGAGAGGTAGGACCATAATTTTTTAGGCAGGAAGAAGCTGATTGTGTTCAATTGCTACTGAAGGAAATTCACCATACTCTATCCCCACTCCTCCCTTCTGATTTCACTTTTATAACATCATGACTACTCACTTCGATGTGTGAGTATTGCATTCTGCAGAAACCATATTCCTAGATGTGTGCTTGTCCTTAGGCCTGATAATCCCCCTGCCACCAGGGTATGGGCCCCCATCTTTGATTTGCTGTTGTACCCTCAGACTGCCAGAATCACTGCTCTGTTAGGAGAGCTTCACTAGTAAACAACTTAAAACTTGCTACTAGCTAGAACAAAGAAATCCATCAAAGCTGGGGCAACTTCACCACTTTGTTGTACCTAAGAGGAACACAATGATAATCTGCTTCATGCTATTAGTAAACACAGACCTTGAGTTCTTATGAAGACAGCCTACAAAAATAATTTTGGTAAAATGATTTAAATTGTATCTACACTATTTATACTTTCCTTATCGGTAAACTGAGGATATTAATACCATCACATTTAATAGAGCTGTTGTGAAAATTAAATGAGGTTATCCATGTAAAGTACTTAAAATAGTGCCTGACACATAGTAAAGGCTCAATGAATGTTAGCAATTGTTATTACTTTAATTTCACTTAAATACATTTTCCTCTTACTACCATAAAAGAAAATCATTTTATTCTGATGTATGTCCCATGTGAGCTAGCCAAAGCTGATTTGCCCATAAACATTTAAGTTGTATTTTAAAAATGATAGATAAAAATTTTAAAAATACATTTCTTTTTGTATAAAGTTCCTAATAAAAAATAAGAATGGGTGATCTAAAAATCTTCTGTCTTGAAAAAGATAATAGTAAGAATGAGATTGAAGGCCAACTGTAAGTCACATACTGTTAACAGCATTATTGATCAGTCCGGACTGCCTAAGATTCCTTTGGCTCCACTGTGCTACATGTTGAGTGTTAGATCCCTACCATGTTCAAGTATTGCAGGAAGGGACAGATACCTATATAAAGACAGTGCCACAAAGCCTATATCACTGTGCTGTAAGCTCATTTTTCTTGGCTATTCTTCTTTAAAGTTGTCCACATTAGTGAGCGTAGCTTCTAAAGAGTTATGAAATTAATACTTACTTTTATAAATTCCAGATTTTTAAAAGGAAGTCTTTAGAAGGAGAATTTTGACCAAATGTCATGACTTTTTCGCTTTTTGTAGCCGGAACACTATAGGTAAGATCTCCCTTTCCTTCCCTCTCATGAATTTATACCAGTTAGATTAGCTAAAAAAGAAGCCCTGTTTTAGGAGAGAGAGTCCTAGAAATTAGCCCAGAATGACATTGAGCTATATTTTTGAATGACTATTTCTATTCTCACACATGGAAGGGGTTGTTTCTTGAGTTCCTCATCTCCATGTCACTGAATCATTTGGCTACACCTTCAGTTGTATAAGAATAAAGAACACATGGAGAGCATCATTTGTGCGCCAGGTTGGGAACATACAGTTGTCCCTCGGTATCCATGGAAAATTGCTTCCAGGACACACGCCACCCCCAACCCCTGCCACAGATACTAAAATCTGTGATCCTCAAATCCTTTATGTTACATGGCGTATTTGCATATAACCTATGCGCATCTGCCCATATACTTTAAATCATCTATAGATTACTTACACTACCTAACAATGTAAATGCTATGTAAGTATTTGTTATGCTGTACTATTAATATCTAGGGAATAAGGATAAAAAAAAAGTCTGTACAAGTTCAGTACAGACATAACCATCCTTTTTTTTCCTGAATGTTTTTGATCTGGTTGGTTGAATCTGATGATGTGGACCTGCGGATACCGAGGGCCAGCTGTACTTATTAGGGAGAACACTTTGATAGTACCCACTGGGAAAAAATGTAGCTCTGATAAGGAAAGAGCTAGGTGTACTTATTTACACACATCTATATTGATGTGGAAAATGTCAGGCGCCGGGTTGCGGCCAGTTGCCGCCTCCCCGTAGTTCCGCATCTCCGGGGGCCAGTGCTGCGCGTGGCCAGTTAGAGGCACGCTGCTGGGGCCGGGCCCCACCGCACACAGCTGCCCTGGACACCCGCATGCCGCCGGGACCCCGCGAGCTGGAATGCCCCAGGCCCACGTGCTGCTGCCTGTTTCCGGCCATGCTGCTTGCGTGATCCTGAATGGGTAATTTTTTGATCCCACTGTTTTTGGTTGGATGTTAAAGCTTGTTGCTGATTGGATGTTAAAGCTTGTAGTTGATGGGATGCTTCTTGAGCCCTCCCAAGGGTATAAAAGCAGGGGCAAAAGGGCAGGAAGGGGGAAGAACATCGGAAGACAGGAAGAGAGCTGTAACACTAGGTGTGCTGAGCCTGCTGTAGAAGAACAAAGGCTGTTCTCCAGCTCTTCGTGTGCCGCTCGGTTCTTTCAACGGTCAAATGAATAAGAGCTATAACACTGCTGCAACAGTATCACAAATAACCCAGTATTTCATTTTGCCTTATTTGATACTGAGCTAATTTATGATACTAAACCTGATAATTACTGTAGATGGCAGATGACTACAATGCAGAAAACATGCTTCTTATAATACTTACTTAGTTTAATGTTTTAAGCTAAAATTCTGCTCTCAGGTCCAAGAATCACAGTAAACAGAAGCCAGATAAATTATGACATACTTTATTTGAACAGATAAAAGATTGTGGACATCTAAGTGTATTGTAACTGATTGCCTTAATGCCTTAGTTTTGAGCCTCTTTTGGGCTATGATTATAATACAGATAGCCTATTAAATCAATATTGGGAATGAATTTTTTTGAAACAAGTGATTTATTCCATTATTATATTTATGAACAGATGTGATTTTCCAACTTCATATCTGTGTTCCATATTCTGCCTTTCTGACAGGACATTTTATTTAATTATATTTAATAAAACCTAACAGAAGGTTATAATTTAAGAATCTTTCCCCTTGGATCTCATAAAACACTAAGTATCACTCTTATTTAACCATAAGTCTTGTCATGGTTTATTTGGTTAAAAATTATTATGGCATTATACAGGGAATATAATGAACTTGAGGTAATTAATTTTTTCCTTTGGACTAACTGAAAGTTGAAAATCTTCCTTGATTCTAGTAAGCAATAAATCTAATAAATAATACGTAATATGCCACAGCCTTTCATTCTTACTCTTCTGGGTAACAGTGTTCATTTTATACAGTGTTCATTTTATACACCACAATTAGGAATAGGTTGGATCACAAAGCCATATACTCTGTTTTACAGCTTATAGGAGTTCAGCATGTGAACTTTACAAGCAGACCTTTAGTTTATCCATGTGTGACTTACTACAGAATCTGTTGCTTTCAAATGTGACTCAGGGATGTGACTCTAACTGCTGGGCTATAGTACCATTGTATACAGTGTCTAACTTGGAGGCTCTTCCTAGCCATTGAGGGGTTATGAAAACATAACGAGACCAGGTACCAGTTGAACTGTGTGCTGAGAGGCATCAGTTATCAAAAATGTGGTATATATTTGTAATTTTAAAGCTTTTAAAATTGTGTACAAAATAACAAAATAAATATCAATATATAAAATGTGCAAAATAAAACTAAAAGCTATAAAAATACAAACTTAAATATACAAAATACAAGTAAAAGCTATAAAATTATAAATACTATTCTTCAAATTATTTTACATTAGAGTATATCCATTCAATGAAAGATTTTTCATTTGGCAATTAATATCATAAATTCTTGTGAAGAATATATAAAGGAAAGAGAGAGCAACTCAAGACCATTTTATTCAGTGAATAAAGCAAGATACCAAATTCTGTAAACAATATAACTACATTTTTATTTGTATATATTTGTATTTTTATATGCTTAGAAGAAAGGAAATAAACACACCAGAATATTGCCAGTAAGTATCTCTATGTGGTAAGATTACAGGTGTTTTTATTTTCTTTGCCATACTTTTCTATATTTCCCATCTGTTCTGCAATGAGCATGATTGATAATTTGGGGCCAGGAAAAGATCTTTAAACATGATATGACAGTTACATGCCTATGTAACATCCTCTACAAAAGTGCAAATTATATAGGCTACAGTTCATGTTTCTGATCTAATTACTTTATTCAGGAAGTATGACAAACCAAACTTCTCACATTTAGCCCTTTCACATTTAACCAATGTCCAAAACACCTTGTCACTGTGTCACTACTCACCTGCTATTATCTATTTCACTAGGATTGGAGGGGGGGTGGCCAAGAAGAAAAATATTTGTTTTAGATATTTAAGATATGTATTTAAACATGGTCAGTATGTTTTTTGAAAGGGAATTTTAAGAATTGTTTAATTTTTTAAAACTTTGTAACTTAAATGTATGTATGGCTTGGTTGTATATTCCTAGATAACTGCTATTTCTCACCCCCAAATTGCTCTTATTTAGAGGCTTATTGTCATCTTTTATTTTTCTCTAGAATCTTAATATGTTTAGTTGGGAAGTATCCCAGAAATTCTGATGAAAAGTCAAAATCAAAATATTGGTAATTATTGGCAAGTATAATACTTCTTTGAATACTTTTATATAAAGTACATGAAGTCACATAAAATATATTTAATGTATTCAAATATTTGAATGTATTTTCATATCTGCCCAGCCTCTTTATGATTTTCTTAATAACATTTTCTTTTATTTAGCTTACTTTTACAATAAAATACAGAATATAATACATATAACATACAAAATATGTGTTAATCGACTATTTATGTTATTGGTAAGGCTTTTAGTCAATAGTAGGATATTAGTAAAATTGGGGGAGAATTAAAAGTTTTATATGGGCCACGTGTGGGGGCTCATGCCTGTAATCCTAGCATTCTGGGAGGCCGAGGTGTCAGGATTGCTTGAGGTCAGGAATTCAAGACCAGCCTGAGCAAGAGTGAGATGCTGCCCCTAGAAAAAATAGAAAACTTAGCCAGCATGGTGGCACACACCTGTAGTCCTAGCTACCCTGGAGGCTGAGGAAGGAAGATCACTTGAGCCCAGGAGTTTGAGGTTGCCGTGAACTATTAGGTCATTAAACAGGAAATATCCAATTTCAAATCAAAAGTGTAGTTTATTATATCCCAAACAAGAAGCAGTACAATTAATCAAAGTATGTGCCTAAACTGTCGACACTGTTTTGCCATTTTAATGGTATCTGTCTATGCCAGGAGTGAAGAAGCCTGGAGAGGGAGTGGCGATGAAATCACAAAAGATGTTTTTCACAGCTTGTTGAGAATTGAATAGTTTTCCTTGAATGAAGTGGTCCAAAGCCTGGAAGAAGTGGTAGTCAGTTGGTGCCAGGTCTGGTGAATACAGTGGATGACAGTTTCCAAGTCCAGCTTCGGTAGTTTTAGCAGCATTGCTTGTGCGGTCAAGTGTTGTTTTACAAGAGTATTGGCTTGTCTCTATGACCAATCTTAGCTGCTTAATCTCAAGCATCCTCATCATTTGTCCAAATGGTTGCAGTAGACATCTGCTGTAACTAATTGACCAGGTTTCATGAAGCTGTAGTGGAAAATATCTGTCCTGGACCACCAAACAGACATCATTAGCTTTTTTTAATGAATATTCGGTTTTGATCTGTGTTTCAGCACGTCATCTTTATCCAACCATTGTACCAAATGCTTGCAATTGTCAAAAATATCCATTTTTCATCACACATGACAATACGGTATAGAAATGGCTCGCCTTTATGTTGTAACAGCAAAGAAAGGCAAGCTTCGAGATGATTTCTCTTCTGATGCTCATTGAATTCACACTGAACCCATCTATCCAGCTTCTTGACCTTGCTGATTTGTTTCAAATGGTCCAATATTGTTGGAATAGTAATGCCATGCCTTGCTGCTAATTCACACATAGATTGAAATGGATTTGTTTCCACTATAGCCTTCAGCTCATCTTTATCCACCTTGGTCTCAGGTCACCCATGTGGCTCATTATCAAGATTAAAATCATCAGAACAGAACTTTTCAAACCATCAAAGTACTATGCGTTCATTAGCTACATCCTTCCCAAACACTTAGTTGGTATTTTGAGCTATCTACACTTCATTGATTCCACAATGGAACTCATACTCAAAAATAACATGAATATTTGACTTATCCATAGTTTCACAAAAATTGCTCTAAAAAATAAAAGATAATCAAAAGCCAAAATGTACATTTGCAAGAAAGAGGATATACCATCACAATAAAAATAAAATAAGTGGTGTCAAAGTGAAATGCCAGAGATCTCAACCATCAAACTTAGTACTTAAGGAAATCGGACATGCCATACTTAGAAGCTAATATATTGACATCACTGTACTCTAGCCAGGGAAACAGAGGCAAGACTCTTTCTCAAAAAAACCAAAAAGTTCTATGTGGGATTTCAACTGCACGGGGAGTCAGCACCCCTATCCCCCACATTTTTCAAGGGTCAACTGTATTTATGAATATATACCACATTTTTCTAAGATAGATAAATGTTCTTTATGTGGCTTTAAGGAGGCACAGTTACAAAAATACAGCATAGTGGTAAATTGCCTACCCAAACAAATTTATTTAATATAAAATTACATATAACATGTCCTGTGAACTTTATAAACATACTTCCACATCTAGTCATATGTTAAACTTGAAATTCTGAGAAACCTCTCTCCAATAAATACATGAAAATACTGGATGAAAGAATAAATATCATCTAACACTTTTATGGTAGTAATAATTTATCAGGTACTATTCCAAGTGCTTTATATACATTAACTATGGAATTTATATTATCATCACTCCCATTTTACAGAAAAGAAACATCTTTTTTTCTAGCTGAGCTTAAAAGAAAGTGAGGAAACTCCACCAGGGCCAAAAATAGAAGGAGAAAACAGGCTGATGACCATGTGTTGAAGCCATGGACTTCCCTGAGGAGAGCAGGAATTCACCAGAGTAATTAGGGAGGGCTGTATCTTAGCCAGCTCAAAGACCTGGTACAGTAGAGTTAAAACTAAGACCCTTGCATAAAGTAGGACCTAAGACCTATACTTGAGGCCTGGGACTTAAAGGATACAACCTTATAAGAATATTATAATCAAATCCATCCACAGTTTGAGGGACCTAGTGAGGAATTTGTTGTAAAACTTCTATAATGGGCCGGGCGTGGTGGCTCACGCCTGTAATCCTAGCACTCTGGGAGGCCGAGGCAGACAGATTGCTCGAGGTCAGGAGTTCGAAACCAGCTTGAGCAAGACCGAGACTCCGTCTCTACTATAAATAGAAAGAAATTAATTGGCCAACTAATATATATAGAAAACATTAGCCGGGCATGGTGGCACATGCCTGTAGTCCCAGCTACTCGGGAGGCTGAGGAAGTAGGATTGCTTGAGCCCAGGAGTTTGAGTTTGCTGTGAGCTAGGCTGACGCCATGGCACTCACTCTAGCCTGGGCAACAAAGTGTGAGAATCTGT
>VSMD01129406.1:0-22236 GCA_008750895.1 Mirza zaza
CGCATTCGGCCTGATGCTGCAATTTCTGAAACTGTCATGGATCTCATGTTCAATGAACAGTGTGCGCATGTGTGTGTGTATGTATGTGTGCATACGTGTGACAGTGCTAAGGATAGGGAGTGAGGGGTATAGAATGCTGCAAAAATTTAAAAATGTTCTTCATGTTTTGTTGACCTTCTTTTACCAACCTTCTCATCAAATAATAAAAAATAATCATGTGGTATACTTACAGGCATTCGTTTCATTTTTCTTTATTCTTAGAAAGCATTCCTTCTGGGCTGTTTTGCTTTAGTCCCGAGTAGGTAGCTATGCTGCATGGGAATAAAGTGAATCCTCATAAGCAGGTGTTGCAATCAAATAAAATTCACAACAAAAGACTCTGACAGATATTCACGACATGGGTAATCCAGCCTGTGCTATGATTAGCTGGAAATGCTAAGCAGTGGTTCCCATAAATGACTGTAATTAGTCATCTTTTAATACAGCTAAACCAATTTGCAGTGTCTCTTCTTAGAAGTTCTCTTATCTGCAAACAGAATATGTTAAGCATCTCCCAACACTGGATTCAGTCTGCTTCTGCCCTCAAAGTGTCCCCTTCCTTATTTTTCTTTCCTCCTCATACCCTTTCTCTTTCCTTCCTTCCCCCAGCCCTGCCCTGTAGACAATCCAGCCCAGACACTGATTTTCACTCTCAATTTTTCCTCTCTTTCTTATTAAAAGAGAAAAATTTTGCATCCGACTCTCCCTCTGCCCCATGGCTAGAGTTCCACATGCCCATGTCCTTTTTCTTAAAGACTCCCTAAGGACTCCCTAGTCCTGTAGCGACCGGCTGAACTCAGGAGGTCAGGTGGCCAAGGGCAGGCTGGGGAGGGAGGTGGGGGCTGGGGACCACAGCTGATGTTTTCTTCCCATGATGCCTACCGTGGGGGAAGAGTGAGGCAGGAAGGAAGGCAGCTGGGCAGGGTAGGGTTGGGGGGAGAATGGATGGAGCAACCAGCTGGCCAGGAGGCTGAGATCCCATCAGAGCATTAACCTCGTGGCCCTGATCCCTGCTCCAGGACGGTGAGGCTGTGGCCGGGCATCAGGCTCTGAACTCTTATGATGCACCTGCTCACCCAGAGCTGCAGCAAGAAGCTAAGCCAGCCATGCCCACCCCCAATTACACACGTGCTCAAACGCCTACAGGTTGAACGTGAGAGAGAACCAAGAGGATAAACTACTGAGTTTAGAGCCCAGGAGGAGTAACAGGACAGCACTGTGACCCCCTTGGTAGTGCAACAGTGTCGTCTCCTCCCCCCACCAAGCCTGCCATGCTCTCCCCAGAACTCCCCCCACACACACACACTTAAACACCTTCCATTCCTGGAGGTCAGATGTCAGAGACAGTCACTGGGCTTGGAAAACAAGAGGTCTCTGAAACCTAAGGAGGTGGAATGGGAACTTTTTCCAGCATACTTTCTGTTTATGCTCCCAGCTTCCCAGCCAACACTCCCCCTCCCCTGCCCTCTTCCCTCCACCCTTCATTGCACTCCCTGATGTGCAGGTGCAGGGTGGCTAAAAGGGGCCCTCATTCCCAAGACTCTACCCTTTCTCCTCAAGGACGCTGCAGACAGGGTAGGGCATCCTCATTGCCTCTGCAATCTCATTTGCTCTTGCTCCAGCCCTGCACCCCTGGAGCAGCCGTGTCCCCCCCCTATGAAATCCCCTGGGATCCTCCTCTGTGGCTACTGACTCTCCTTCCCTGGGACGGAGCCCCTGGCCCTGGTCTGCCTGTCTGCGTTCTTACGCTTGCTCTGGCCTTAGGGGTCAGGAAAGGGAAAGAACTGGCCAGCGACAGGCCAGGAGCATCAACCACCAGAAAGGAAGAATGGTAACAGCAACTAGGCTGTTTTAATCTTTGAACTGCCAGCACTTTCAATACAGTATCTGGTATTCATTCAATAAATATTTACCAAGGGGTAAGTGTGCAGCCACTGCTCTGGACTCTGGGGATGCGGAGGGAAAAAGACAAAGTCCCTGACCTCATGCAACTTGTACCCTAACGGAGGAGGCAAGCAGTAGACAACACATCTCCGTGTAACAGACAGCCAGCTAGTGTGGGGCATGCTAATGGCTGTTTCTGGCTGTCCAAAATCCAAGCCTCTGCCCTCTATCTGGAGAGTCCCTGCCTCATGGAGACTCATGGGGATGCAGAGTCCGTGGCCGACTACATGGAGACTGAAATGCCCAATGGGGTTTGTATCCGCCCCCCTTGCAGAACAGCCAAGGCCTGGGGCGAAGGCTCAATCGGACACTCTGGGCCACACTTTGAGGTGGGAGCCAGTGATTGAAGGACAGAAGGCCTGCAGGAAGTCATCACCAGTGGTGGCAGCAGCTGCAGAGAGATGAGGATTCCAGGGCACTGTGGCAGTGGGCTGCAGCAATGCTGGTGCCCGGGTCAGGGCATTGGTGACACGACCAACGGCAGCTGGGGCAGCTGGGTTCTGACCTGCTGGAGCACACACTGCTGCACACACTGCTCTTGGCTATGACCAACTGCACCATCCCAAACATTCTTTGAGCTCCTGAAGACTGCAAAAAAAATCCTTCTACTTTAACTAGTCAGGGTTTCTCCTGTTCTCACCAAAGAATCGAACATGGGTGCTAACAAGCGCTGGATCAAAAGCAAAGCCAGATAGTGTGGAGAGTAATGAGAAGCTACTTGAAGTAGGTGGTCAATCTCAGGCTCTCTAAGGATTTGGGTTTTAAGTCTCTCCAGAGAGCGTGAGAGTGAAGCCACATGAAGACCTGGGAGAAGAGACCCCAGGAGGAGGACACAAGCACAAAGGTGAGGCAGTGACAAGCTGGGTGACTGAGGGAGGCCCAGCAGGGCAGAGCAGAGATAGAAGCTGAAGTCAGAGGACAAGCCAGGGCCAGAGCTGCTGTCGCTGGTCAGACTATGGTGTGGAGTTGGAGTTTCGCTCTGCGTGCGAGGAAGTGCTGGCTGCTTTTGAGCAGGGTGACACGCTCTGGTAGGTGAGAAGCTCACCCTGGCTGCTACTGGGAGAATGGCCTGCGGCAGTGCAGGAGCGGAAGCAGGAAGACCAGGGACTGCCGCAGAGGCCCCTGGGGAGCGAGGTGGTATGGCCTGGTCTCCCTGAGGCCGGGCTGGTGAGAGAGGTACGAGGAGGGGTGGGAGTTGAAGGTGGAGCCGACAGGCCCGGCTGTGGGGCTTGGAAAGAGACGGGGGCCAGGATGACTGCAGGGTCGGGACGGTGCCACTTTCTGAGGTGGGAAGATGGAGAGGAAGGCAAGTTGGCAGGTAGGGAGGTCAGGATCCAGAGCTTGGCTTTAGATCTGTAAGTGTGAGACTCCTAGGCGTGTCCAAGTAGAGACAGGGAGCCGGCAGGTGGATGTGAGAGGCTGGATGAATCTGGGGCGAGGCCAACACAGTAGCTAAGTGTGTGAGATTCCTCGGCACACAGAGGGAATGTATAGCCGTGAAACCTGATGTGCTCACTCGGGGGCGAGTGTGGGGAGAGCAGGGGGCTCTGGACAGAGCACCAGGGAACCCGGGGATGAAAAGATTGCAAAGAGGATCCAGCAAAGTAGGAAAAACAGACTGCTGAGTCCTGGAAGCCAAGAAAAAAAAACGATGGCCTTCACCGTGACCCGGGGGCTTCGGGAGGATGCTAGCATCAAGCCGGTGAAGGGACCAAGGCTCAGAGAGGCTGGGTCACCCCATTTCCATGCTTGGCCCGGTGCCTCTTCCCAAAGAGGAAGCCCCCGGGTTCCAGAACGTGCTTGTCTGCACAGGGCTGACAGCAGGGAGGCCACACGCTGCTCCTGGCCCCCTTTCGCTCTGGAAAGAGCCCTTTGTCACTTCTTTAAGAAGGAAACCCCTCCATCCGGGGAGGAACATTATTTGCTTCCTGTTAGAACAGACTTTTGCTTAGGGTCAAGCTCCGCCCCATCCCCACAGGGAGTGATGAGGGGAAGAGGAGCAAGGGGCACCCTGCTAGTGGGGGTGGTTCAGCAGGAAAGCCTCTCGGAGAGCCGCAGGCCCACAGACCCGGTCTCTCTCAGCTGGAAACCCTCTCTCCTCCACAGGCCTGTCCTCCCAGGCTCAGCCTGAAAGGCCTGAGAGATCGTGGAAAGGCTGGTCAGCCAGGACACCTAGTCAGTAGGTTGGTTTAACCCTTTGATGGCTGCCAGCCCTTTCCCAGGAAGGCTAACGCCAATCATTCTTTCATTCATTCAACAACTCTTTGCTGAGCACCTACTCTGTTCCAGGCCTAGTGCCAGGCATGGGGACACGATTGTAGAAGAAGACAAATTTGTCCCACATCCCTCCTGAACTTAGTCTGGTGGGAGAAATTAAACCAATCACACAAACACCTCTATAATCACAAATGCAATAAGGCTATAAGGGAATGTCCCCTGGGTGTATGATGGGGGCCCCAGTGAAGGCCAGGCAGGGGTTGCTTCCTAAGGAAGGATCTCTCTGAATCCCCAGAGGCCGATAGACTCTATAAAGGCAGGAGGAAAGAAGTAGCATTCTGGAATCTGCCCACTGTGTTTTTAGAAACTGGCAGTCACTGTTATGCCGTAACAGAAATGCTTTAAGTCCCCAAAGCCCAGATCAAATAGTGGAACATGGCAATGGGTCATTCTGGGCTGAAATTGAGAAGCTGAATCTGGCCCTCCTTGCGTGCTGGTATGAAGGGTGTGTTCTCACAGGTGCTGTGAGAGGCTCAAGATTCCTGAAGCAGAAATGGCAATACCTTAGCAGGGTCAGCAAAGACTTGGGGATCTTTTGTTAAGCGAGTATCTGTGCCTCTCATAGAAGCCAAGGGAGACCTTCCACCTAGGCTTCTTTAGGGTTCTGACCGTCTCCCCAGCTTAGCTACACTGAGTTAAGTCTGTTTAGCACGTACCCCATGGACACGTAGCTCCCACTCCTCCACACACAGGAACGCCCGCTCCCACAGACGAGAGGCAGTGTAGATAGTTAGGGGAGGAAAGCATAGGCTTCAATTCACTTCATTTTTTTTAATACAAATATCCTTTTGTCTCATTTTCTGGGTAGCTGAATATTAAGCTAATCCCTCCTTTTTACTGTTGAAAATAACTTGGTCCCTTTTCTTACATGAATCTAATTCACCAACACTTATTAAATTGTTCTGAGACCAATGAGGAAATTTAACACTTAAGTGCTTCACGAGGTCTGTCTGGAAAGTATCTAGCCATTGTTAATATATTTTTCATAGTACACGGCTGCATACTTTCAAGACAGATCTCGTATTCTGAACTTCAGTTTTCCTTGTGTCATGATTTTACCTATAGGATTTTGGGTTGAACATATGGTAAAGATGGAAAAAGCCTTATTTTGAAAGAACATTACAATTCTGATGGTGTTTACACTACATTCCTGCATTTGATCCTTGCAACTGTCATGTGAATTAGGTAAGAAATATTTCAGTTTTACAAATGAGGAAACTCAGGTCCTGAGACATTAAGTGACTTACACAAATGTCATATGATTAATTTGCTTTGTTTTGTTTTCATCTTGATGAAACTTCTGTAATACCTTCTGGAAGTCAAATATTAATTTATGTGAGGTTTTCATCAACTAAATTCATAGTTGTCTTTATAGTCATATCTTCCAAAAATGAAGGTGAAGAAATAAAATCTAATAGAGAGCTCTAAATTTATTGTTTCTCTGGATAATTACATTTTACTATATTTTGTTTTAAACCTGACAATGAAATTTTACGAACAGCGCAGATTCCTCTAGGATCCCAAACAAAACAAATATGAACCATACACACGTCCAGCTTAATTACATGGCAGTTCCCAACTTTTCATTTTAAGCCTGCGCTGGGGTGCAAATCTTTACTTTCTTTTCACTAGGCTTTGTTTTGTTTTGTTTTCTACTAAGGAAAGAAGCGGGTGGTGTAAGGTAGAGTCTTTGTCTCTTTTGACAATCAGCAGCGCCATCTACTGTCAAGAACTAGACCATGACATATTGTAACACCTTGTCAGTGAAAATTAGGGCTTAGTGAGGGAAAGACAATTTTATACACCAGTGCTTACTGATAGATAAAGATTGATGTATACATATTTTTATTTTATTATGAAATCTTTAAGCAACAAATAGATACAATCAAATGAAATTAAATAAAATTACTTATGTAATGCTAAAGAGCATAAAAATGGGGTCTCAGCCAAAGCACTTAGAAGCTACATGACTTCTTTTACCCTCAGTCTTTCCATCTGCAAAATACGAATAATTATATTTTCAAGGTTGTTTTGTTGATTAAATGACACATATATCAAATTTACCCCAAAGCTAGCAGATCAAGGTACCCGTTGTTATCTGGCATCTACTGAGCATGTGCTCAGGGTCAGCCTGTGTTGGGAACTTTCCTCCCAGCAGCACTGCGCCCTGGGGAGACTCTCAAGAGAGCAGCCACCATACCCAAGATGACACGGCTCAGTGAGAACTACGTTTACGTTTAATTTTGCAAAGTCGTTATCATTTCTGTCAAATCACAAAACATGGCTCTGATTCCCCTTTTGATATATCTGAGCATTCACTTTAGGATCACCAGCCAAGATCTGCCCATATCAGTATGGGTTCCATCCTTTGTGGTCTGACGTGTATCTCATTGTAGTGATGTGCCAAGTTTGCCCAACTGTGCTATATTTAAGAAAGTAACCAAAAAGGCCCAGAGAGTTTGATATGCAGCCTTAATCATAACTGAGGATGAAAATGATGATAAACCTGTAGTTCTACAGCCCTCATAGTGTTTTATACAGACTTCCCTGTATAAATCATCCCACTGTGCCACTCACAGTTTTTTTACCAAGCTGTCTCTCTCTCTCTCAAATAGAATTCCTCAAGGGCAGAATTCATGCTTGTTAAATGAATGAATGGATGAATGAAAAATGATTATATATTATTTTCCCAGTATGAAGAGATGATGCCTCCATAAGGTCTTTGAAGACAGGAACCTTAAATTCTCCCCACGCCAGCACATAGTTATTATTCATTTGATATTTATTGACTTGATTTGAATCAGGTTGGCTACAAATTGTCCTCAAGTTACTTTCTTAAAGACTAACCACTTTAGAGTGCCGTTCTTTCCCCTTCTAATAACTAAATCCAAAGAGAATTCTTTAAATTCAGATTTCTTCTCTAGGAAATGTAAGAGGATTTTACCAAGATTCAAAAATATCAACAATTAGAAATTGATACAATATGCACATAAATCACAAAACTGTATTGTTAAAGTTGCTTTTAAAACTATGAGTGTTTTGTCACTCATCTGCTTAAAAAAAGAAACTTCACAGAAATATTTTGAGTATTGAATGAAAAAACATATATAGAACATCTAGCACATTGCTTACTTCATTCTTTCAGTCAAAAATATATTTCTGGAGCTCCTACTATGTGCTAGATAGACAATGTTCTAGGTACTGATGGCGTGACAACAAGCAAGAGACAAAATCAGGTGGTGGCTCACGCCTGCAATCCTAGCACTCTGAGAGGCCAAGGCAGGAGGATCGCTTGAGCTCAGGAGTTCAAGAACAGCCTGAGCAAGAGTGAAACCCCATCTCTACTAAAAATAGAAAAAAATTAGCTGGGAAACTGAAAATAGAAAGAAAAAAATAACCGGGCATGGTGGTGTACACGTGTAGTCCCAGCTACTTGGGAGGCTGAGGCAGGAGGATTGCTTAAGCCCAGGAGTTTGAGGCTGCTGTGAGCTAGGTTAATGCCACGGCACTCTAACCTGGGCAACAGAGCAAGATTCTATATCAAAAAAAGAGAGACCAAATCATACCCTCATGAAACATACATGGGGTGAGGAGGGCAGTGAATGGCAAGCAGAGAATCTGACAAATAAGCAAATAAAAAGTGCTATGGAGAAAAGTCAAGCAGGAACAGGAGACTGAGAGTGCCAGAAGGTGCTGGTTTAGACAGAGCAGTCATTGAGGGCCTCACTGAGTGCTGGTTCTTGAACACAGCGTGGGTGAAAAGAGAGAGTGGCCCATGGGAATATCTGGAGAAAAGCATCTCAGACAGAAAGGGCAGGAAACAGGGCAACCGTGATGGAAGTATTCTTGGCTCGATAAATGCCAAGAGGTGTTCCTTCCCACCTGTGCTGTCACACCTGAGCCCTTTGGTTTTCTTAATGGTGGCTTCCATGGTCATATTGATTTTAAGTGTGTAAGTACTGGCCATGTCTGTGCACATAGATATAAGGACATCATTGTCAAAAACCCGATTCTTGCAGTGCACCTCAAAGGATGTAAAGAAAAGTAGCCAAGGTGAAGTTCTTTGTGGCAATACCATTCCTGTTTTATGACTGATTTACAGTGTTGTAAAGGGTAACTGGGTTTCCAGGCTAGACCACATGACCCTACTTAACATCTAATAAGATGGAATGTGGGGCACTTGTAATAGAATACAGCGGAAAACAACTCTGTTACCAATGTATAGTGTGATGTTCTAAATTCTATTTCGACTCTGACAGTCTATAATTCTATGATATATACAAAGAGCAAAGGTAAAATTCATTACTGTACTAAGAGTTGAATGGGTCTTTGTGGGTTGACCTGGAGACCCAACACACACTTACAACATCCTCTCTATAGAAAAATGAGTTCTGGGTTTCAAGTGCTACACTTCCAGACATTCAGAACATAGACCATTATGAACTGGAGATTTCCTGTGGTGGGCGGGAGGGTCCCTGGCGGCCATGGGCAGGAAGAGATTAAAGAGCAAAGCCCAGAACTACAGTAGCTGGAGCATTAATGGGGGAAACACTGATCTTGACAGACAACCCATACATCGCGTCCTCGCACAACTGCCAGCTGCAGCCTTGCACGGGTAGCGCTGTTCAACACAGCGCAGGAAAACTGCAATTTGTAGAGGGCACCGCAAAGCCTTCCATAGTAGTCAACTGACAGAGCCCTGGAAAGAAAAGAGCTCCCCAAAATGTCAATGTGCTTTTCTTTTTACATTTTGGGGGGGCATGCCTTTCTTCCCCATCATCTGTCTCTAGGATTAAGATTAGTATAGCAGGAATGCAGAGTGGAAAAAAATTGATATTTTGGCCGGGCGAGGTGGCTCACGCCTGTAATCCTAGCACTCTGGGAGGCCGAGGTGGGCAGATTGCTTGAGGTCAGGAGTTCGAAACCAGCCTGAGCAAGAGTGAGACCCCATCTCTACTATAAATAGAAAGAAATTAATTGACCACTTAGCATATATAGAAAAAATTAGCTGGGCATGGTGGCACATGCCTGTAGTCCCAGCTACTTGGGAGGCTGAGGCAGTAGGATTGCTTGAGCCCAGGAGATTGAGGTGACTGTGAGCTAGGCTAATGCCACGGCACTCATTCTAGCCTGGGCAACAAAGCGAGACTCTTGTCTCAAAAAAAAAAATTGATATTTTGAGTAACAGCTTTGGTTATTCAAAATAAGATTTTGTAGCAAAACGCTAAGCTTGAAAACTAGGCATTGTTCCGAGAAAGTTGGCCCAGATTCTTTGATCTCCTTCTTTAACATATGAAAATCCAGACAGGACCATAAAAATCTACATAGGAAATATAAAGAGATGAGAGGAAAAGCCTTTCTCTTTAGCCCCAGGAAAGTGTAGAAAAAGAGAAAAGAGAAAGAAGCTGTAGATTAGGTCAGACAACAAGCTTCTCCTTCATTCTCCCCTGCAAACTGGGCATGTGTGTGCGTGTTGTGTGTAGGTGTGTGTAGGGAGAAGACAGTTGGAGTATTTCAGAAACACCCAGCCAGGTAAAAGAACATTTGGTAGTGGTGTGCTTTCCCCCGAATGAGGGGATGTGAACTCCTATAGGTCAGTGCTCCTATAGGTCAAAGTACGTCCTGCAGAACCTCTGCCAGGCCACTGTCTGATAAGTAGGAAGTTGACAGTAACAGTTGAGACACTTTTATGTGAATCTGACGTTGTTGTGACATCCAAGCATGTGGTCAGTGGAGCAATTGCATTGAACAGGTGGAGGCCTGTTCACCTGTTGTCACACCTGCACGCTGAGTCACAGTGGCACAAGCTGTGAGCTAGATGTGGGAGGTAGAATAGGTGGTCAGTGAGAAGCCAACAGTGAATAAATTTTTATAAAAAAATGGTATTTGAGTATTCTAACTTGTTATTGTTTTCATGACTATTTTACTTTTTATTCAAGCCTATTTTTAAAATTTATAGCTAATGTTATTAGCTAAATTAAAGAAGTTAAATTCATATTATCTATTTTTGACCCCAGTTGATAAGTGTGAACTAAGCTTCCCTGAGCTTTTTTTTTTAAATAAATCAATCATTTTTTCTGATTCAAGAAATACATGATCAGGCCAGGCACAGTGGCTCAAGCCCGTAATCCTAGCACCTTGCGAGGCCATGGTGTGAGGATTGCTTGAGGCCAGGAGTTTGAGACCCACCTGAGCAAGAGGGAGACCCCGTCTCTATGAAAAATAGAAAAGTTAGCTGGGCATGGTGATGCATGTGTCATAGTCCAGCTACTCGGGAGGCTGAGACAGGAGGATCGCCTGAGCCCAGGAGTTTAAGCTATGATGATGCCACTGCACTCTAGCCCTAACAACAGAGCAAGTCTCCATCTCAAAAAAAGAAAAGAAAGAAAAAGAAATACATGATCATTATAGAAAACTTGAAAAATATAAAAAATACAAATTTCCCAGAATCCAACAGTACACTTGCCAAATGCTATTTTCTATACGTAGATATGTATGTCCCATGTCTTTTCTTGTCCAGAAAAGACACATGGCACAGGATACGGCACTAGTCGTAAACCAGATGATGAGGATAGAAGTGATTCCAAAGAAACAAAAATTAAAGGTCCTCATATAGTTTTACTCTAAAGTTATAATCTCGTAGACTCTAGCACAGCTCCTTCTATACACTAGCTGCTTAATAAAGTTTGGCTCATGTGCATTACCAATGAAGGAACAGGAGAAAGCATTAGCAAATCAAATGCGAGGTACCAGCAGCAAAACTTTAATTGATGAAATAAAGAGTTGCCCACCGTAGCATCTGTTTTATGGTTACCGTGAAAACCAGGCTGCCCTTCAGGTCTGAGTGTTCAAAGCCCAGATAATTGAGGACAGTTGGCCACAGAGAACATACTGGAGAGGCCACTCCTGGTAAAAACGTGACCATGGCCCAAGCATTCAATTTCCCCATCTGTGAGGCTGGGGGACAGACTGGAAGATATCTCAAACCCTGGGCTATGCAGCCTGTGCGTCCTCTGAGGACCATTCCAGGTATGAATATATTGAAATACTTTCCTACCGGTCGGCAACCAGCTGTCAACTCCTCTAAAGGCTCCTCTCCAGCCTCCTCCCTACCCTCACTGTCCACATTGTTCCTGCCCCTCTCCATGCTCCCTGAACCCCCTCCCCATGATGTGACAACTAAAGGGCTAATGCCTGCCCCAGAAGGGGATTCCAGGCCCCAACCAGCCCTAGAGCCTTGCTAAGTCCCTCCTGTACCCACCCTGGCCAGGCCTCTAATCAAATCTGGCAATCCTGCATCCCAGCGTAAACACAAGGAATATAGGGGAAATCTTATTGGGACAGTTGGGTTAGACCAGGGAAATGAAGATTTGCTTATGCCCAGACTGTCCAGCGTGCTGTCCAGATTGTGCCTCAATGTATGCATTGGGAGGCTGCCCAGGTGAGGCCTGGGAAACAGGGAAAAGCACAATCCACAGGACAGGCTAGAAGCCTGCAGCCCCGAAGAGGAGGACGGATCCTCCCAGACGATTC
The DNA here is from genome assembly GCA_008750895.1 of Mirza zaza. Classification (NCBI taxonomy): domain Eukaryota; kingdom Metazoa; phylum Chordata; class Mammalia; order Primates; family Cheirogaleidae; genus Mirza; species Mirza zaza. Next base: position 11,794 of record VSMD01129406.1, read on the forward strand.
ATGGCTCAGTGCAACTGAAAGAATTTGAAGCTCAAGTCCACAGAAATGCACCTGAAGACTCAGAGAACTGATGGGCTCCACTTTTCTTTCTTTTCACATTCTATTTACTAATAGTACCCACATTTACTGCTAAGCCCTGGCTTGATATCTTAATATCGTGGGACACTTTACAACCTGCACAGAGACTTGCAACATATAATATTTGATTCTCACTACAGCCCCGTGCTGGGCAGTAATTATTATATTCATCTTACAAACAGAGAAACAAAATAAACTCAGAGAGGTTCAATAATCTGCCCCCATGCCTTTTGAAGCCAGGCTCTCAGACTTTAAGCCCAACATTTCCTACTACATGACGTTGCTTCTTAACGTTCTTTGAGTAATGACAGTGACTTCCCTTGTTTGACTTAGTGGAAAGCAGCCCAGTGAAGCTTAGCTATTTCTGTTCATTTCTAAAGCAAGCAGGTGGCAGCATGCTAGATTAGGTGGAGGTTTTGAGAAAATATAAGACACGGGCCCGGGGGCTTGCTGCCTGATCAGCAAAACACATATGCACATGACACTTTTAAAGCAAAACATAAGAACCTATCTTAGTTTTGTCAGAGGAGCTCATTGATATCACTACATAGGAAATATCAATGAGCATAGATTATTGCAACTTTGCATTTTCAACAGCAAGTAAAATAAATACAAAACCCAGCAGTTGAAAGTCTACGCGTTGAATGCATATCCATAAGCAAGAAGAAGGAATAGTTAGGATGACAGATTTAGTTAATAGTGAGGAAATATTTCCCAGGATTAGAAAGGCACACGAAAAAAAGAAGAGCAACCTACTCCCATTGTAGCATTGAGAGGGACATAAAATTCCAGTAACACACATTCCCTGAACCCTCCCCCTCCAAGGGAAGGAGTAATGGAGAGGAAGCCTGTGGACATCACTTAGATGTCCTCACATTTACCCTCACCTGCCTGGGTTTCTCTATGTGGATCTTCCCCTGTGGAGGAAGACACTAAATAACTTCTCATGCAGTTTCATGATTTTATGATCTTTTTGTCTGCCATATATGTAAAAAGATTTTTTTTATTATTTCAGTGGCTGGCAGGTGAGTTCCTCCTCACAGGAGTCTCATCCTGGTTGGGAAAACCCTGAGTATGGCCACCAGGAGGTGAGTCTCTGGGCCAGGGGTGGGCGTGGGCAGGTGCCAAGGCCGGGGGAAGGGCACGTGCAACCAGATGGGTCATTTTCTCCCTAGTGGAAGGACAAAGGTGGAGTTAGGAATTGGGGAAGGGAAGAGAGGCGAAGAGAGGGCAGAGAAGGTGGCAGAAAGCAGAGTGCAGTATCATGTGGCCCCCTAGGGCTCCTCTGTGACATCATTGATTTTGGATGATGGAGGAGAAGGATGAGCCACAGAAACCTCCAAGGGGCCTGTGTGGCCAGGTTGAGGGGAGCTAAAACAGCACTGGTGAATGCAGGAGCCCAGTGGAGTTTCCATTGGAAAGTTTCCTAAATTCCCAAATGACAAAAATTTCAGCTGACATCTAGGCTCCGTAGTTAATCACTTTAAGTCAGTTTTCATATCTGAATGAACATCAATTGCTTGTTTTCTTCATTTTTAACTATGATTCCTTTTATGCTCTAAATTACAGTTTCTGCAAGCCTGGTCTCTGAAGGCTCTCCAGGTGGTCTGTGGGCTGCCCAAGTGAAATGGGTAGGTTTTGTTTGAAGAGTATTTTCTACTAGAGATTTGAATGCTTCATAAAAGGGTATAGAAATAGATATTTGAAAATTACAACCACAAAGATGGTCACATGCTAAGCAAACACTTCAAATGGTGTGGGGCGTGTGTGTTCTGCGGTTGCCAGCAGAAGCTTTGAGGTAGGTGGTCCAAGAGATTCCTTCGGTGTGGTTCACAATCTGAAATTTTGTTTGGAATGAAGTTAAGCCAAACTCTTAGAGGGCTTTAAGAAATCAAGGCACTCTGAGAATTTTTAAAACAGGTATTTGTAACTGATATTTCAACAGAGAAAATATCTTGACCCTCAACCTTTGCAATTTCATTTCTGACCATAATGGAGGCATTGCTTGGCCACATCACTCTCATATCCATTTGTATTTCTAGTAGCTGAAATAACTGCTCAGCTTTGAAGTTTAATGCTGAGTCATATTTTAGGGGGTGTGTTGGGAAGAGATTGGCTAGGAAATCCTTCCCCAGAAAGGGTCTTTTGAAAGCATTAATCTTTATCATAATACCTATTTTCTAAATTTAATATAAAAAATGCTGCTCTATCCAATGATTCAAAACTATGGCAAGAATACAGTTCATTCAGATGTCAAGAATTTGATAGTGGTATAGTTTTATTTAATCTCCCCAAATCATAAAAAACAGACATAGCAACTAAGATCATGAAAGAAAAACATTGAGGACATCTTCAACAAAACTGATCCCACAAGTGCACAAGATGGATGGGCGAGCCCAAACATGAGACAGCAGCAGGACCTGAGAGAGAAAAGAAAGTCCAGAAATATCTTATGAGCCTCAGAATCTATAAATTACCAACAGAACTCATCCCTGAAAGGAGAGAACCATACACTGTGTGAGAACAAGTTGGAACAAGTAGGTGAACAAGTTGGAAACCATTCAGTGGGAAAGGCTCCAAATGACAAGGGAAGGTGGCTGGAGTGTGCTGTTGTCAACTTGGCCATGACGATGTGCTAGGCTGGACAGCAGCCCCAAACATGTCCATGTTCCAATCCTTGGAACCTGCCAATGTGTTGCCGTCCATGGCAAAAGAGATTTAGCAGACGTCATTCAGTTAAAGATTTTAAGATGGGGAGATTATCCTGGATTATCCAAGTGGGCTGGATATAATCACAAGGGTCCCTGTGGTAGGGAACCAGGAGGGTAAGAATCAGAAAGGAGACGTGACAACAGAAGCAGAGATTGGGTGATGCATTTTGCAGATGGGGAGATGGGGTTCTAGCCAACAATGCAGGCACCTATAGAAGCTGGAAAAGGCAAAGAAGTGGATTTTCTCCCAGAATCTCCAAAGGAGTTCAACGCCGCCAATGCCCTGATTTTAGTCCAGTGAACTCCACTTCTAACTTCTGACCTCTAGAATCATAAATGCTAATAAATTTGCATTTTTAAGCCACTAGTTTGTGTGATTTGTCATAGCAGCAATAGAAAACTAATATAGATGGAAACTCTACTGCCCAGAATCCCTTTTCCTGTGTGTCTTTGTTAAAGGTGGCCAAAGGCACATTTAGATGAGACTTGGGAAGTAGGAGTGAAGCAGGAGCCCCTCCTCCCTGAAGCTCTTTGTGACGAGATCAGGTGCCTGGCGGGGTCTGGCCAACCGTACTGTCCACTACCCCAGGTTCAGCTCTCCCTCCAGTCTGGCCCTGCCGACCCACAGCAGCCCCAGGCCCCCCAGCAGAGGCTTGGCTGTGACCCCATGAAGGCCGCAGCTGCACTGAGACACAGGCTACCCCTAGACCTCTCCGCCTGCTCCCCTTTGGAGGCCGCTTCAGCCCCGACACCTGGCTTTGGAGATTCGATTGCCCTGACACCTGGCTTTGTAGATTCTATTGCATTCTCCAACTTGTCCTACAGAGGATTAGTTTAATACTATCAGTGTGTCTTAAAGTGATCATGTCAATTTACTTTGCAATGTCGGAGAGTTTCTATTGTTCCATAACCTCAAAAATACTTGATATTGGCTGATTCCTAATTTTGACCAATCTGTAAGTTATGTGCTGGTATCTCCTTGGGGCTTTAATTTGCATTTCCTTGATAAATAATAAAGTTGAGCATCTTTTAATACTTCTAGTGACCTTCTGGATTTCCTTGTTAGTGAAGTGCACATAACTTTTGCCCATTTTTCAAATGGGTTGTCTGCGTTTTTCTTATTGATGCATGATTCTATATACACTCTGGATATGAGTCTCTTATCAATTATATGTACTACAAATATCTTATCCCAGTGTGTGGCCTGAATTTTCACTATCTTTAAAAGGTTCCTAATTTTGATGTGATCAAATGCTTGACATGCATACACAAAAACCCAGCAATTCTAGGTATAGACCCTAGAAAAACTCTCGAAAATTCCTCTAGGTACAAGATTGTCTATAGCAGCATCGTCCTTAATAGGAAAAGAAAAAAAAAAATCCACAAAACCTGGAAGCTCCCTAAATGTCCATCAACAGAAGAGATAAAAACATATAAGCTTGTTCGTACAAGGTAATGAATTTCAAACACATGCATTCACCAATAAGTCTCACATATTGTTAACTGAAAACAAAAATTCAAAATTAACCTGAGTTAAATAATATATTAATATTATTCTTCATATATTATAATAAAAGCAGAGGTATCAATCTTTCAAGAGAAGGAAGGGGCGATTCTCCCCAACATCAAGATCAAGGTTACCTGTAGGGAGACGAGGGAATGGGAGGTGCAGGCAACATTATATTTTTTAACCCAAGAGGTGTCCGCACAGCTATTTGCTTTTCTAGTCTTCTTTGACATGAGCATATGTTTTATATATTCATTATTATATGATCTACTTTCCCGATAAACCATTTTAACAGATACTATTCTCCTAACGATCATATTTGCCATCCCGGTTTAAGGGAGCAGAATGGAAGATTCTGCTTACTTTGGGGGAGCAGTTCCCACATCACATGTGCTGTGTGTTAAAAATTCAGACTGCCAGTCCCCACCCAGGCTACAAAATGAGAATGTCCAGGGAGGGGGTGAGGCATGGGGTCATTTTGCCTAGGTCATTTTCTATCTAAATATGTTGGGCCACCCTAGAGCACCCCAGCCCTCAGCAGTAATCAGTAGCTCCCTACTGCCCTCTCGTGGCCAGTTTTACTACCCAAACTGGGCAGAGTATGACAGCCGAGAGGAGCAGGGGGCAGGTTCTGTCCTGGGATCAGCAGTCTGTCTAGGCTTGGTGGTGGCTCTGAGAGTTTGCATAGTTAGGCTAGATGCCAAAACATGACACCTAGAACCTACCAGCTTACTATCGTCTTTGTTGAAGTCCTAAGTGCTCTAGCCTGGCTTACTTTCCTGACATTTATCTGTGCTTTCTCCTGGCAATGACAATGTCATATACCCATAGACCCCTCCTCCCTGTTCCCAACCCTCTGCTGCTTGGTCCCCCCTGCCCACAAGGACCCCCCTACCCCCAACTCTGGATTCTATCTCCCACCTGTACCCACCACCTGCACACACCTCCCCTACATTATCTGGTCTTCTTTTCTACCTGAACAAATGTCTGTGGTCTAACCAGACCCTTATTCCTGGTCTCTGCTAGACGATCCCATCCTGTCCTATGATTCCACAAGACCAGAACCTTGTTGGACGCACTCAGTTCCTACTGATTCCCAGCCTCCATCCATCTTCCCCCTCCCTTTTCCTCTTTCTCCTCCTCAATCTGCCAGCATTTCTGATCCTGACACTGAGCTCAGAATGGGCAGTTTCACCCAGGGGAAAAAAAAAACTAGGGAATTGGTATAACTCAAGGAGCCTAGACCAGGTCCTGGGGCAGATTCCAAGTGTGCATAGTCCTCACTCACTTCACCCTACATCTGCCCCAGCTCAGACGCTGTGTGAATCCTGAATTTAGACACTGCTATTACACATGGCCACTGACCTCTCTTGAGTGAGCAAGTCCCTGCTTCTCTCCAAGGAGGTCATACCCCACCCAGGGAAAGACAGTGTAGTGTGATGACTAAAAATACGAATTTCAGTGGGATCTCTTTGCTTATATGCTGGGTGGTCTTGAGCCACTTATTCTTACATCTCTAGACCTCAATTTTCTCATCTGTAAAATGGGAATAATAATATTTAACTCAAAGGTCATTGAAATGATCAAATCAGGCATTGCATTACAAAGTGCTTATCAGATTTCATAAATTTGGAAGCACTTAACAAATATTGTTATTATTCATTATGAAGTCCAGACCTTGCAGCACTCAAAGGACGACTACATCTCAGGGGTGGAGTCATTTAGAGTCCTGGCAGCATCAGCTGCCAAGGCTCCTTTCTCAATAGTCAGCTCCATGGGAACTCTCTAGGGAATGCTGCTGTTTGACTCCATTCAAACTTCATTCTCCTTCAAACGCCACCATATTTCTGGCCTAGATACGGGAATCTCTGGCCTCCAGCCCAGGGATCACACTGGGCCTCCTGAGTCTGTCCCTGTCAATCAAGTCGGTCACAGCCCTGCTCAGGCAGGAGAATGCACCTCGCTCTCTCTTCTATCTGCTGCTGGCTTCCACCTCTCCCCGCTCTGCTTTCCTCGCACTTACACTTTCAGCTGCCAAGAACAAGATAGTGTTTTACCCACATCCATCTACAGTCACTCAGAGTTCGCAGACTGAGGCTTCCTCGATCAGAGAACACTACGTTTTCTCATCAGGTGTCATATAGTACCTGCTTCAAATGTAATGGTTGAGTCCCTCATAGAAACGCTTCAGGGTGAAGGGTAGCAGAATACACCACCCCCAAATATGCCACTTTGACATAAGGATTATTTTGAGCTGAAGACAAGTAATGGGCAGAAGGAAAACTCTCTGCCCTCCCCCTTTCTACCAGTAAGGTAGAACAATTCTTAATCACAGGAGACAACTCCAGAGTGTCTCGACCCTGCATCTAGAGCAGAGGAATCTGCATAACAGACCTTACCAACTAGCTCTTACCTTCCATTAGTTTCCCATTTGCCTTCCTGCAATCTGCCGCCCCCAGGAATCCAAAGTCCTTTTCCTTTCTCTTATTGCTTCTCTAAAAATTATTGTTCTTTTGTTGAGATGTTATATAAGCCCAAGTTCTAACCACCCCTTTGAGGTACTCATTCCTGGGTACTCCCATGTGCTAATAAACTTCTGTTTGTGTTTCTCTCGTTAGTCTGTCTTTTGTTAGTCTAATTTATAGGGCCCCAGTGGGAGAACCTAAGATGAACAGATGGGAAAGATTTTTTTCATCCCCTACATGAGAATGGGAAGGTGGGAGGGACAACCAAATATGTGCCGTGCTTGATAGTGCTCTGATATGAAGTCCTCAGTCCTCTGCGCAAAAAGCTAGCACCCTTAAAAGGCCTCTGCTTCTGCCCTCGACTGTGCTTTGCTCACTCAATGTCTTCTTCCTCCTGCTCACCCAAGTCAAGTCTCTGTAGTGAGGACTCCCGGGGTTACCTCCCACTGGAGGACTGCTGAGATGGCCCATTCCTAGAGATGACAGCAATGATCAGAATTCACACCCAAAGCAACTTTTGCCTTATTCCTTGGAGAAGTTTCCTTAAATCTGCCCTCTGTTCTCTAGGACATAGAGCCTGGAGTGTTATTGAGAGTGCTATGAGCACACTTGCCTTACATCTAACTATTAAATGAACTCTTTATTCATAATTAATGAAGGAGCTCAGAGAATTTCACCCCAAAATATGACTCCTTGGTATAAACAATATAATAAATTAAAAGCCCTTAGAGATCAAGAGATGTTGGAAGGGGCTTTCCCTCTATCTGTAGAAAACCAGATAGACTCATCAAAAAGAACAATTGCCCTTCCTTCCTCTCCCCTCCCTGTTATCTCCATATATTATAGGAAAGAAGATCAAGAATGCAACCAGACCTGGCCTAACTCATTTTAAAGATAATACCTGTGTCTCAGATTAATTTAAGTTCCAAAGAGAATCATTCACAAGTCAATCTGTTTCCCCCCAGCCATTCATTCTCCCAAGAATCTATTCACCTAGTAATCATTTATTGCCCCTAAACAAAATGATCTATAGTCTTCCTCTCCTCCTCCCCATTGGGATATTGGGTAATCACTCTGTGATTCTCCCTGTGTGCACGGTAAATAAATTTGTAATCTCTTTCTCTTATTAATGTGCTTTATTGTGAATTGATCTTTCAGTAAAGCTTCAGGGGGCAAACGGGAAGTTTTCCTTCTCCCTATGGTTAGACATGGGTGGAAAATGACAACTCCATGATAACCATAAAACCTGAGTTATGGACTCAACTCTGCACTCACTGGCTATGTGATCGTAATAAGTTATTTTCTCTCAACTGCCAAATGCTAGGGCTGGGCAGGATGGCCTAAGAGCCCTCTCTCACCTGTGATGGGTCAACATCTGGTTCACCAGTGCACAAGAAACTCAGATTTGCTCTTTTTGCAGCACTGCCCTTCTGAGAAGCTCCAATCATTCAAATAGTCTGTCTGCTTTATCTCTCAGTAAAACTTCAAGGGTAGGTCCTTGAGTTATCTTGGACACATTCCACAGAAAGTCAATGTCAGAGAACAAAACAACAACTATCTTTCCCTACCAGCTTTCTTCCATCAAGACAGTCCAAGATAAAACAACCCCCGACCTCTAAAATATTTGATAAGTTTGTATCCACACAAAACTTTTTAACAAAATTTTAAATTTCCAAATGGTGTGTATGTAAACATGTAGACCATCGTCACTCAAAACTCTTCCTTTAACTTGAATGAAAGAACATTTGAAAGCTGTGATGAAATTCTGTCAACTTTTTCTTCCCATGCTTTTTTTTTTTTTAACTAGAAATTTCAGTTTAGATACATAATCCACACATCCAGCAGGCCCTGGTGGCACTGACTCAAGGCGGGAGTGGTTAGTACTTGGCAGCTTTTCATTTCAGAAGCTGTGTGCTTTATACACAAATCTCACTGGCACAGAAACTAACACTGGCCCAGCCCTGAGTACAGAGTCCCCAAAAGCCACTAGGGCTCCCTGGGCTGAAAGCCAGCATTTCCTCTCAAGGTAATACTGTCTTATCTTTGACTTTTCTCCCTTATCTAAGAAGAGAGGATCAAATTCTTCCTGCTTTCCCAGAGCAGTATTGGTACTGGTGAAAGCAATACCAATTTCTAACAGGACCAGGAACCGGAAAAGACTTGTGGTTAGAGGAATGAAGAAACAAAATGCTAGACCTTGAAACTAAAGGTCATGGAAATGACCACAGAGGTCAGCAGCTGAAGCCAGAGCACGAACCCAAAGACAGGGGTAGAGGCAGGGCTAAGAGCAGAAACAACTTCCACCATAGGAAGCAAATGGGAGCAGAGCCTGGCCGATGACACAGGAGCCTCCCCAAGAGCTTAGCTCACCCCCAGGGAAAAGCAAAGAAGGTGAACAGGGAGGGAAGAGTCCCAGATCTGCCTGTGCTATCCAACAGAGATAGTTTTAAATCTGCAAGTAACTGAGATACCTTGAATTGGCCATCTTAATTTCATTCATTGTACTGCTGGCCAGAATTAAGGGTTCCACCACTAAATTCAGTTATAGATTTAAAAAGAAAGAAAATAACATTTCTTTTCTTTTTTTTTTTTTTCCTTAGGCTGGTCAAGTGGAGCAGTGGGAGTGGAGAAGGAACAAAGGAAACTGTAACTGGTTGTGATCAATTAGTTGTAAACACCACTGCACTCGCACCAGCCAGAAAAATCACATTTCTGCATTTCTCAATCTTGTGACTATGAAAGACTTACCTGCTATCCTAGTAATATTTTGTTTTATTGAGGGATGTTAGTAAATCTCTATGTTTTTACCCCCCAAAAGCTAAGGTGTTGTCAACCTGTCTTACGGTAACTCTAATTCAGAAGCATAATCGAATAATTCAGCTTTAATAAAATCAAATTTTTTCTTCTTAGTACTCTGGGAGACTAGAATATGCCATCCCAAAATATGTCTCTTTGACACAGGACTATTTTAAGCTGAAAACAATTACAAAGAAGCAGATTCAGGAAAGCTCTCTGCTTTCTCTCTATTTGCCTAAAAGCAGGATATAGATTTACAAAGATAAAAGGTATCCCATGCACCACTCCCCACAACCAGGGAGGACAAAGGTCAATCACTGAAGATAACTTTGGATCCTTATCCACCTGGAGATGGCACTAGAGGAATCTAAGTTTACAGGCCTTACTAACCAGCCTTATCTGCCTTTTAGTTGCCTTCTCCCACTTTGCTGCCTCTGGAGACCTGAAATGCTTTTCCTTTGTCTTGTCATTTCCTTAAAAATTTACTTTTCTTTGTTGAAGATGCTATACAAACTGGAATTCAAAGCCACCTCTTTAGGGCCAGGCATGGTGGCTCATGCCTGTAATCCTAGCACTCTGAGAGCCAGAGTTGGGAGAATCACTTGAGCTCAGGAGTTTGACACCATCCTGAGCAAGAGTGAGACCCTGTCTCTACTAAAAATAGAAAAATTATCCAGGTAGTTGCAGCTACTCGGAAGGGTGAGGCAGGAAGATCACTTGAGCCCAGGAGTTTGAGGTTGCTGTGAGCTAGGCTGACACCATGGCACTCTAGCCCAGGCAATGGAGTGAGACTTTGTCTCAAAAAAAAAAAAAAAAAATCCATAATCAGAGATATTAAAATGCAAATGCCTCTAGAGGTGGTCTTGTTTTACTTTTACTTTATCAG
>VSMD01129413.1:0-23571 GCA_008750895.1 Mirza zaza
CCCCTTCTCAAAATAACAATCAGCAAGCCGTTTGCCCCGAGTCAGCTCAAATCCGACATCTTGGTCCTGACTTTTCCCATACCCAGTGCTCTGGTCGCCTCTCACCCCAAGTGACTTTTTTATTTTTGCACAGAATTTATCATCTTCTAATATACTCAACAACAGCCCCGTCTGATACAGTAGCCACCAGCCATGTGCGGCTACTGAACACTTGAAACACAGCCAATGCCAATTGTGGAAATGATAGTATTTTTGATATACTGTGTTAAATTTTAAAATTAAAAAGTTAACATTTAGAATAATTTTAAATTAGATGTAATTAAAAATATCAATATATTAATATGTTTCGTTTGAAATAATTTTGATTTAATTAAAATTTTTTGTTTAAAATTTTTTTTAAAAACTTGCTCCTTTTCACTTTTTTGATGATACTGAAAAATTTTAAATTACATGCATGGCTCGTGTTGTATTTCTATTGGACAATACTGCCCTGTAATTCACTTATGTATGGATTATGTTCATTGCTGTTGTTCTCTGCTAGAATGTAAGCCTGTGCCCCTGCCCCTCAGGGCAGGGATCTTTTCTCATTCCCTGCTGTATTCCTAGTTTCTAGTACATTGATGGGTAGATTACATAGTACGTGCTCAATAAATATTTCTTAAATAAATGAATAGCTCAATTTCATTGCAACTAACCATGTGTAATGAGCTTTACACAAAAGTGGTTTTTCACCCCGCGATTGGGTCTCGCTACGTTGCCCAGGCTGGTCTCACACTTCTGGGCTCAAGCGATCCTCCTGCCTCGGCCTCCCGAGAAGCTGGAATTACAGGCCACAGCGGCCAGCTCTCTGAACTAGGCTTTAGTAATGTGCTTCATTCTCAGAACAACTCTCTGAATCAGATAGAAACTGGTATTACTTCCATTCTGCTCAGAGCTCCTCAGAGCTGGGATTTAAGTCCCCCTGAGCCAGGCAGTCTGACGGTGCCTGGTGAGCTGGCTGCAGCCCGAAAAGATAGCGAGACCCCCTTTCCTCCAGCGCTTTTTTCATAAACCGCAGTGCAAGGTGCTTTGAGGTGAGGCAGCATTCTCGGGTCGGGGCTGACAGGCGGGGAAGGTGCCGCGTGCTGTTCCTTGCTGTTCCTTCGTGGTTTCAAGGTTCTCTCGGTCACTGCCCCGTTGTCTGCAGCCGCCCCACCAGGCTTTTCACCTGGGAGCCCGAGGGAGCAAGGAAGGTGGGGCCTGAACCCTGCCACGACTATTTTGGAACTCAGGAACTGCCAGTCCTGAGGCAGCCAGGTGTCAGGTGTGACTGGGGGCTGGAGGTGTTTGCGCTGGGGAGGGAACAGCAGAGGGAGCCTCCAGGGAGTCTAGGCAGCGAGGCACACAAGTAGAAACGGCCATTCCAGCCCCCAGCCTGCCCTTCTCCACGCTCAGGGGACAAAACTGAATTAACTCAAGGTCGGGAGAGGCAGTTTGCATTCTTAAGAGTCCACTGCAAAAAAAAACAAAACCAAAAAAACGAACAGTTATGTTTAGAAGTACAACAGTTAGGACAAAACCACTCGTGAGTATTCCTGCCCTAACAACTCAGTAGCCACTTGAAAAGCTAATGCACGCATGTTGAAAGAAAACACAGGCCGGGCGCGGTGGCTCACGCCTGTAATCCTAGCTCTCTGGGAGGCCAAGGCGGGCAGATTGCTTGAGGTCAGGAGTTCGAAACCAGCCTGAGCAAGAGCGAGACCCCGTCTCTACTATAAATAGAAAGAAATTAATTGGCCAACTGATATATATAGAAAAAATGAGCCGGGCATGGTGGCACATGCCTGTAGTCCCAGCTACTTGGGAGGCTGAGGCAGGAGGATTGCTTGAGCCCAGGAGTTTGAGGTTGCTGTGAGCTAGGCTGACGCCACGGCACTCACTCTAGCCTGGGCAATAAAGTGAGACTCTGTCTCAAAAAAAAAAGAAAGAAAACATACTGAGGCGGGTTCTACACAACTGCCCAAGCCTGGGAATTAGGACACTACCGCCCTCGTTTCCTGTGCCACAGCAGTTTTTGCACGACGCTTGTTTTCCGTCACAACAACTGCCACAAACTCAGACTCACAAAGTTGGGACATCGTGGAAAGAAACGAAGCTCCCTGGGACAGTCAAACGCTGAGCACCTTCAGGTGGCAGTTCGCAAGCCGCCCGGCAGATGTCGCCGCGCTGCCTCGGAAAATTCTCTAAAACGCTCCGCCGCGTCCTGGGGCAGCTGCGCGCGCAGTCTGGGAAACTGCGGACCTAACCGACGACTGCCTCCTGGGCGCGGTGGGAATTCGGCACGTGGCCGCCGTGGGCTTGCTCGCGATTCTGTCCTACTTGCAAGGCTGAAATTCGGGAAAGGCACAGGCTTGCCCTCGGCCTTGGGAGCCAGCGTAAGAGGGGTGCCCTCCAGCTGATCCCTCGCTAGCTGTTGGCCCTCCCTACGTCCAAACCCGGGACTATGCTCCCTCTCCCCGCCACGCCCTTTAACCTTTAGACAGTCGCTGATATGCACAGTTTTCATCCATTTTCTCATTTACCATCTAACGGCCTCGTGATTTAGGCGCTTTTATCCCCAGTTTGCAGACGAGAAGATCAAGGCTCAAAAAGTCTACGTAACCCAGTCGGTTAATGCACGGCAGAGCTAGGATTGGAACCCAGATCTCCCTGACGCCAGAATGGAAGCCCTCAACGAAATATTTGTTACTATTACTTTTATTGTTGTTGTGGTTCTGGATAAGTATAACTCCAACCCCATGCTCATTGGCCTTGTCGCCTTCGTGCTGGCTTTGTAGGTGAAGAGACTAAGTAAGTTTCCTACAGAACAGGACACAGGGGTTAAGGCTGCCTGGGTTTGAGCCTAGCTCTGCCACTTACCAGCTGTGTGACCTTGGGCAGCTTGCTTAACTTCTCTGTGCCTCAGTTACCCCTTCTCTAAAGAGGGGATGAAAATACTATCCGCCTCTTTGAGTTGCTAGGAGAATTAATGATGTACTATCTGTAAAGCTTGGTGCCCAACACAATGCAAACAACTCCCGCTGCTGAAAGATCATTACCACGGCGACCCACTCCCCTTGGCCAGGCTGAACTCTTCTCTTGCATGCGAGAGTCACCCTTTCCATTTGACCCTTAAGCCCCATTCTGGCATTCAAGGCCATCAAGAGCTCGACCCCACTCCAACCAGCCTGACCTCTGTGTTCTCCTCTCTGGCCCAGCGGGACTCCTCACCACCCGCTCCCCGCTGCCCCTGCTCCCTGTCCTTTTGGCCAACCAGTACTATGTTGGAGCCGACTCCTCCTCGCTCCCACGAGAGCCAGCGTGAGCATCGCTTCCCACTCTGTGTTCAGAGATGTCAAATCGGCCCTGGCGAGAGCAGTCACACCATGCAAACAGACACATGCTACAATCATGTTTGGTATGTGTGTGTTTGCTTCTTTGTGTTGTTTTGTTCAGAGAGCCAGTTGTTTTTGTTTGGATGGTACTTCCTCCTCCATCACCCACCCCCGTACCCAGCCAAAAAGAGCCAAGCTCCCCGCAGTTCTGTTCCCTGTCTCTGGGTCCCCACCTGGCTGTGGCCCACAGACGACAAGAACCAGAGTCCATCGAAAGGACCGGCCCCAACCTGGGAGTGCCTCCCTCTGCTTCATTGCTGGCTTCTTGTTAGACAGCAGAGGGCGCTCCAGTTCTATGCGGCAAAAGTTTCCAAACCAGCCTTAGCCTAAGAATGCCCAGCGTGGTGGGGTTTAAAAAAAAATTTCAGATTCCAAGGCCCCCCTCACTGTTTCTGAGTCAGACCCCCCAGCCAACGTGTTAGAGAATCTCTTCTTTGAACAAACAGCTCGAGCAATTTTCTCAGTATAAAGCAAGTTGCAGAAATTCAGCCTCTTGGGTGTCTCAGACGTGCCTTCTACCCTCAAGATGTTTACAAGTGAAAACAACCTGGTTGCAAAAGCCCAGAGAGACCATACAAAGACGCAAATCAAAGTGCACAAATAAATAAGCCAGCTGGGGCTTCGCACTTCCGTCCCAGGGCTAGTTCAGGGCACTGCTGCAGAGCAAACTCCACTGTGTACTAGCGGTGCGATAAGCCTCAGTTTCCTCATCTGTAAAATAAGGATAGGTGAGCCTAACTCACAGGGTTGTTGTGAGAATTCCGCAAGATAAAATGCAGTTGCATGTATAGCAAGCAGGCGTGTATGCACAGCAGGCATTTGATTAAATGTTAATTTTCATCCTAACAAAAATAACTAACATTTTGGAGCAACTTGCTACATGCCAAACCCTATGTCAAGAGCTTTATGTTTATTTGCTCATTTAAATTTCCCACAGCAACCCTATGAAGTAGGTTTTATTGTTAGTATTATCCCCATTTCACAGAGGAAGAAACTGAGGCACAGAGAAGTTAAAAATAGTGCCCAAGGTCTCCCAGCTAGGAAGTGGTAAAGTTGGGATTTGAACTCAGCAAGCCTAGCTTCTAGCCCCCAGGAGGAAATAGCCTCATGGAAGCGAAACTACGAAGTCTTTCAAGAATCAGAAAAATTGCACGTTGGTTTCTTTGGAAAAAGACAGACCACCCGGCTGAGCAGGGCCCAAAACAGCTGAAGGTCAAGTGCAGCCCCCCTGCCCAAGGTGGCCTGCAGCCGGGATTCCCAGCCTTAAGGATTTTCCCAGATTGGCCGACACACATCTGAATCCCTGGGACCAGGGAGTGCTGATGCCTTGCTCTCGCCCAAACCGAGTGTGGTTGGCAGATGTCCCACTGATGCCCAAGTGTCAATGAGTCAACACCTCCATGCGGGACATCGTCCCTCCCAGAATGCCATGGCTTCTGGACTCCGCCTACTGAGAACAGGGCCCTTGCTAAGATGCCCAGGGACAAGGGGAAAATCAAGCTGAACCCGGTCTCCAGGGGGACCAGTCACATGTCTGGCCTGGAGACTCTCAACTCACAAGTTACTGGTAATTAACAAAAGGAAAAGGACAAAAACCTGCAATAGCATTTCTGGATGGATAGACACAAAACAGCTGGGATACCGCTTGTTTGGGGGGGAAGTTTCTGGGGCACCGGTTGTTTCTGGGGGGTTGAAGAACATGGCGGACGAAGGGTTCCCTCTCGTGCTAGTTCATTTCTCACACCTGGGTGAATTGCTCAGGTCCTTGAAGGAGACAGCTGGCATTCTCCAATTGAGAATGCCAATCTCAATTGGCATCCCCAATTGAGATTTGGCGATCCCCAAATCTCTCCCTTGGGGAGACCCAAGGGACTCCCTAGATCCGGGGTGGGGGTCGGGGCTGGGGCCGGTACCAGTGGGGAGGCAATAAATACCCGGCCCCCCAATCCTGCTAGAGCCCTCCACTAGCCAGGCCCAACCAGGCAGGGGGACTGGAGACACCAGGGGCACAGAGCAGGGGAGACAGGGGAAAAGCCACTCTGCGGAGGAGGCCAGACCATATCGACGCGATTACCTGTTCCAAATCAGATCATTCGAAAGAAAAAGGGAAATGCTATGAGCCGCCTCAAGGTTCTTTCCGTCCATGCCCATTTTTTGCTGAGGTTATTTTGCGATGGGTTTCTACCACTTGCAACCCACAGAGTCTTGTCTAATATAGATGGAAACTTCTGAGACTGCACTGAAGTGGATACCTCACATTAGGACTCCCTGCGTGTCAAGTCCAGCTGCCTTCCTTTGACGTACAAGGGGCTGAGTGACAGGGCCCTGCCATCCCATGATCACCTCCTTCCACTCCCCACCGGTGCACTGCACACCAGGTCGCCTGCAGCCTCTCTGACATGCGGAGCTCCTTCTGGCCCCAGGGCCTTTGCTCATGCTCTCCCTCCAGCTTAAAGCCTCTTCAAGCCCTTCCTCCCATCAGCAGCTCCTTTTCATCACTTCCCTAGCCTGTGGCTGGAATGTGTGTGTCCTCCCCCCAGATTCCTATGCGGAACCCTAATCCCCAAGGTGGTGGTACTAAGAGGTGGGGTCTTTGGGAGGTGAGATTAGTGCTCGTATCAAAGATGCTCAAGGGAACCTGTTGGCCTCTTCCACCAGGTGAGGACCCGCAGAGAAGGTGCGTGCATGTATGAGAAACAGGCCCTCACCAGACATCCCCGCCTCCAGACCTCGGAGAAATGAATGTTTGTTGTATCTAAGCCACACAGTTTATGGGATTTTGTTACAGCAGCCCCAACACACCAAGACAGCCAATTTCTCCACTTAAATGCCACCTTCGCACAAAGCCCTCCCTGACACATCTAAACTGGTTCCTTTCTGTTATTCTCCACCCCTGCACTGTGTTTGCTCCCTCGTGGTGCTTTTTAACGTTTCCGATGATATATGTGTCTCCTCCACCACGCTGGCAGCTCTATGAACTCTCTGATTTGTTCACGACCAAAACAACACCTAACACGTAGCAGGTGCTCACTCAACGTGTGAAGAATGAATCAATGAATGATTTCTCCCCTCATCATTTGTGAAAAGCCTCTGTTTGATCACTTCTAGGATGAGGAAACTCCTGACATTATTAAGGATGTCATTCCAGTGTCAGTCGCTCCTGAAAATAATAATAATGTATTAGTGAAGTATTAGGTTTAGCTATATACTATAGCAGAAAACCCAAAATGACATGACATAAATGTATAAGGGTTGATTCCTTCCAGAAGTAGACAGTCCAAGACTGGTGTGGGGCCTCCACAATGTCACCAATGCCTTTAGCTCTATCTTCAGTGGTTGGCATCTGAACTCAAGATTACCTCATGGTCCAAAATGGCTGCTGGAGCTCCAGCCATTGTACCCAAATACTGGGCAGCAGGAAGCAGTAGAAGAAAGGACAAACGTCTCTCAATGCTAAGACTCCTGGGAGTCTCATATAACACTTTTACCTATGGTTCATAGGAGAAAATGTAGACACAAGGCCCCACCTAAGTATAAGAAAGACTAGGAAATATCTTCATTCCAGGCAACAAGATTGAGATTCTGTTACTAAGGAGGGCGGGGCGGGGGGGGGGGGGAGAAGATGGTATATTAGGTACATAACTAACTACAAATGATAATTATCTCCATTTATTGAGCATTTACTGTGCGCAGCACATAATAAATGTGGCCTGGTCAGACAAGATTGCCCTCTGCCCCTTCTGTAGCAGAGACACACATACACACAGGGGCTACTTGGGCATGGCCCTTTGCACTGCGAGCCACTGATGTGAGAAGTCTTCGTGATGGGAGCCTGAGCAGGGAGCAGAGAATGTTCTCTTAGCATAATAAAGTCAGGATTCATGAAATTAAAGTGCTGTAACCAGGAGGAATATGAATTTCCCGTGCAGAAGCGAGAGGGGAGTGTTTTCAGAAGGAAATTAATCTTTGCGCTGTGAGACATGTTTGATTTTAAATATATTGAGAGCCAGCCAGCCACAGCCTGGTGTGGAAATCCCTGCTGCTCCAGCCAACCCCGCGGAGAGCCCAAATCACTCCGCCTTTCTGCCCCAGAGGAGTCAACAAACTGTGAGACCAAAGTCCTCCTGCTCCTCCCTGCCAGTCAGCAGGAACTCGGAAAAGAGACGCTTTGGATGTCAGCAGACTTGGGGAACTGTGTGCTTTGCAATTTACAAGAAGGGGCTCATAGCTGGGCGAGGCAGCTCATGCCTGTAATCCTAGCACTCTGGGAGGCCGAGGTGGGCGGATTGCTCAATGTCAGGAGTTCGAAACCAGCCTGAGCAAGAGCGAGACCCCGTCTCTACTATAAATAGAAAGAAATTAATTGGCCAACT
The DNA here is from genome assembly GCA_008750895.1 of Mirza zaza. NCBI lineage: Eukaryota > Metazoa > Chordata > Mammalia > Primates > Cheirogaleidae > Mirza > Mirza zaza. The sequence goes on from VSMD01129413.1 coordinate 7,787, forward strand.
AAAAATATATAGAAAAAGTTAGCCGGGCATGGTGGCGCATGCCTGTAGTCCCAGCTACTCGGGAGGCTGAGGCAGGAGGATCGCTTGAGCCCAGGAGTTTGAGGTTGCTGTGAGCTAGGCTGATGCCACGGCACTCACTCTAGCCTGGACAACAAGAGTGAGACTCTGTCTCAAATAAATAAATAAATAAAATTAATAAACAAAATTTAAAAAAAGGGGGGGGGATCAGGACTGTGCCATTGGTACAGAGGTGGGTGAAGTTTCACAGGAATTGGGAGAAGCCTCAAGACTAGACATGTGGTTTGGGGGTCCTGAGGACCTCAGTGACCCGGGCAAAACTCCGGGAGGCTAGATCCTGGGTATGGAGCAGCCAGTCTGCAAAAGACTCCTGCACCAAAGCTTTGGCACAGAAATAGTGGTCTTGGCCGGGCACGGTGGCTCACGCCTGTAATCCTAGCACTTTGGGAGGCCGAGGTGGGAGGATTGCTTGAGGTCAGGAGTTTGAGACCAGCCTGAGCAAAATTAAGACCCTATCTCTACAAAAAATTTAAAAATTAGCTGGGCATGGTGGTGTGCACCTGTAGTCCCAGCTACTCAGGAGGCTGAGGCAGGAGGATCGCTGGAGCCCAGGAGTTTGAGGTTGCAGTGAGCTACGACGATGCCATTGCACTCTACCCAGGGCAACAGAGCAAGACTGTCTGAAAAAGAAAAAAGAAAAAAAAAACTAAATAGCGGTTTTTCCAGCCTTCAGGGGCCCCACCGGCTTCAACAGGCATATCAGAGTAACCCATGTAGACTAAAGGCCAGAGGGCCCCCCTCAAATATTTTTGCCTGTGTAAGAATTCCACAACCTTTGCCCAAGACCAGAAGCAGTAAGCCCTGAGTTGCGACAGTTTGGATGCCCCCCTACCCAAACACGCAGAAGTCTTGGGTCTGGAGCAATCTGATTTCAGAAGAATCAAATGATGTTCCTGGCCCCCAAGGTAGAAATTCAAACCTGTCCCCAAATTGCAAGGAAATGAGGATGTACTATCAGAGGCAGATGGCCACACTCTTCCGAGATGAGTTTGCCAGACTCAGGGTTAAGGGCACGTCCTCCCACAGATTCCGTTCACTTCACATGCCAGCTGCAAGCCTGGAGGTCCCCAGGCCACCCTCTTTTATGACCAGCTGGCAGAGATCTGGGACTTCCCACTCCCCTCTGGGGTTCAATGATTCTTTAGGATAACTCGCAGAACTCAGGAAAGCGCTCCGCTTGTGAGCACGGTTTTATGGTGTGAACGGCCACACATCGGAGCCAGGCAGAGGAGGGACGTATCCGGCAAGATCTGGGGCGCATTCCAGTGCAAAACTTCCAGTTCTGTCTTCCCCCTCTGGAGCACCGGACAGTCACCTGCCCCCAGCCGTGATGTGTCCAGAGTATTTGCTGGGGCTCGATCACATCCTGCCTGCGTGGCTGACCTCTCCGGTTCATCTGGAGGTCGGAACCGAAAGGGCACGTTCCCAAGCCCTCCCCGTCAACCGCGCGATTAGACTGTCCGGTGGCCACAGCCCCCGGGCAGGCAAAGACACTCCCATCAGGCAGGACATTACAGGGGCCTGGAGACCACCTCCCAGCAGCTGGGGACAGAGGCCAGACCTCTTCTTGGGTAGAAGGAATTCCTCGAGATAACGCCACCGCCCTCTCCCTGCGGCCCCGACGTCGCGAAGCTTAGAATAGGGGTCACTTAGGAGGTTTCCAAGTGAAAATCAGTGGGGAAGAAAAAATCCCAAAGTTGGACGCCCAGAGAGATTGTCACGTGACGTTGGAGCGGAGATCACGGTGCCGCGGCTGCACACCAAGGTTGGCCGAGGATTGGCGGAGACGCGGGGCGAGGAAGATTGTCCCCTCCAGGATTTAGAAGGGAGCAAGGCTCTACCAACACCCTGCTTGGGCACTTGTGGCCTCTGGAAATACGACGTGCAGTGACATGATCCGGCGAGAACGGTCCCCTCGGGGACGCAGCAATGGATGGGATGACCCTGGATTTGATGACTGCTCCTCACCAGGGGTCTCCAAAATGACTTGCAAGATGTTTCTTTGAAGTGCGGAGATCTCTGCACATTGGATCCCAACCTTAGAGTTTCGCTGGGGGACAAGTCAGTCTGTCCGGGTCAGGCGGATCTAGTATGACCTGCGGTTGCCGTCTTGCTGGTGGAGTTCTCCTCCCACCCGACGTCTGTACTTCTCAGCAGCGCCACTGCCGCTCCTGCGCCACACGCGGCGGAGACCCCGACAGCCTCCGGCGTGAGCCTCCGTGGCAGCGGGAATCAGAGCCGAGGACAGCCGTGCATCCCGGACTTGGGAGCTCCAGCTAGGCGGGAGCCGTCGGGACAGATGCGATGTTTTATTGCAGCGCGATAGACACCCCCAAGGTCAGGTAAAGTCCGTGGCATGATTATGCAGAAGCTCATATAAGTTTGCAGGTCATCAGGGCTCCGTGTCCCCTCCTGCTTCAGACTGTCCCCCTCTGGGACACCTTGCGCTTTGTATTTTCTCTATTGCGGAGTGAAGAAGGTGGAACAAAACAAGTAACTTAGAGGGGTCAGCCTGGCTCCAGAGGTGACCAGCTCTGGTTAGCAGAAAGTTGGTTGAGATGATTGGGCAAGCTCTGGGATTATCTATCCTGTCACTGTCGCTAATTCCGCCCTGAGCAGACACAGGCAGTGGAGGGAAGGTCTTGGCGACCTCTGGTCCCCATGCCCCACAGGGCTGTCACCTTCCTGCCAAGGGTCGGCTTCAGTGGTTTGCATCTTCTTCCACTCCGCAGTGTGAGTGCACATCCACACCTGTTTTATTGCACCGTGCCCTTTTGATGCTTTATTTTTATTTTTAGTTTTTTGAGACAGAGTCCCACTCTGTTGCCCAGGCTAGAGTGAGTGCCGTGGCGTCAGCCTAGCTCACAGCAACCTCAAACTCCTGGGCTCAAGCAATCCTGCTGCCTCAGCCTCCCGAGTAGCTGGGACTACAGGCATGCGCCACCATGCCCGGCTAATTTTTTCTATATATATTAGTTGGCCAATTAATTTCTTTCTATTTATAGTAGAGATGGGGTCTCGCTCTTGCTCAAGCTGGTTTTGAACTCCTGACCTCGAGCAATCCACCTGCCTCAGCCTCCCAGAGTGCTAGGATTACAGGCGTGAGCCACCGCGCCCGGCCTTGATGCTTTATAAATGAGTGAGAAATGGGAAAAATGAAAAGGCTGAGACTGTGATAAAAAAAATGCAGCTCTTGAAACAACTGAAACAAAGTTAAAGTAGCAACAAATGGGAGGTCTTTAACCTTGATCAAAATGCTCAATTGTTTCCATCCATTGCCTTCTCCAGGTGAGCTGAGGACAAACATCCTCCACCTTGTTTAGGCAAATACCTTGGCTCTAGCCTTGGTTCCTTGCTTTCTCTCATATCCAGTAGTCAATTGGTCTGGAAATCAAAATTAAAGTTTCCCCAGAATTGAAAAAAAAATCCTGTAGTTGAGGAGGCTTGATGATGTATATCATTGGAAGCCCACGTGCTTGCCACCTTCCTCTCAGCACAACAGCTTCACTGAAGACTGCTTGTCCTCATGGTCACAAAGTGGCTGCCGTGACTCACTGAGGCACACCTTGACCTCCTCTGGGAAGAAGGAGAGGGAGGAGCCGCTCACACATGTCAGCCCAGAGCAAACCCCTCCTTGCATCTCAGTGGTCCACTGGCTCAGACCCAGCCCTGAGTCAATCCCTGGCAAAAGGGGAGGGAATTACCAGAATTGATTTAAGCCTGTGGTTCTCAAAGTGTGGTCCCAGGACGAGCAACATCAGCCTCACCTGGGAACCTGTTAGAACTGCAACTCCTCCAGCCTTACCTCTAAGCTGCTGAATCAGAAACTCTGGGGGTGGGGTCCAGCAAGCTGGATTTTTGTCATAAGCCCTCCAGAGGATTCTGCTTCGTGCTCAAATTGGAGAAGCACCTTCCTCGGACCTTCCTAAACCACCCTCAAGGGCCAGGTAAGAGGATGATTCCGGAGGAAGGCAGGTGAGGCGGTAGGAGCATGGGGAGGGGAAGAGTGCCCTCTTCCATGGGCCCTGCAGCTCGCTGTGTAGATGATGACATCCCAGGGACAGTGTGGACCCAGGAGCTCCCATCTGCAGTCCCTGGTCTGGCTGGAGACGGAATCTCCCCGACAACCCCACAGAGGAAAGAGAAAAGGGACAGAAAAAGAAAGTGTCTGCATACACCTTAAGTCGCTGGATCTCACAACTACCCTTTAAAAGAGATGTTATTAAATCCCCATGTTAGCCACGAGGAAACGGGGGTTCAGAGACGTTGAGGCTAAGCCATGTCAGATGTGCAGGCTGTCCCCATCAGCAGCAGGGGAGCATTTAAGGTAGGGAATTAAAAAACAGTAATAAAACCAACTAAAAGTTCGTCTGCTTTTATTATGGCCGTGCTACAGCCATTCTAAACTATATCAGCAATAAAATGCTCTTGCCCGAGCATTCTAAACATTTAGAACCCTGAGGTTGTAAACACTGGCTACAGTTACTGTTCAGTTTTTTTGTTGTTGTTTTGTTTTGTTTTTGAGACAGAGTCTCACTCTGTTGCCCAGGCTAGAGTGAGTGCCGTGGCGTCAGCCTAGCTCACAGCAACCTCAAACTCCTGGGCTCAAGCGATCCTCCTGCCTCAGCCTCCCGAGTAGCTGGGACTACAGGCTCATACCACCATGCCCAGCTAATTTTTTCTATTTTTGGTAGAGACAGGGGTCTCGCTCTTGCTCGGGCTGGTCCTGAACTCCTGAGCTCAAAGGATCCGCTTGCTTCGGCCTCCCAGAGCGCTAGGATTACAGGCGTGAGCCACCGTGCCCGGCCTACTGTTCAGGTTTAATAAACAAATGATAACATGATAGTGTAAATATAAAGATATAAATAACATATGAAACACAACAAAAAATAACAAATTTTAAAATTAGCATTTTTTGCTAACTTATGGTTTAATAAACACTGTTGTCCACCTGGAGGGTGACCCAGAGAATTTCCATTTTTACAGCTGGTCCCTGACACATGTGGACTCAGTTATGGGCATGATGGTTTCAAGGTAAGTTTGTAATAATACAAGGTCGCTGAGCACAGTTTATGACTCTAGCCCCTACGGTACTATATTTACATAAAATTCTAGAAAATTCCAACTTATCTGCAGTGATAGAAAGCAGATTAGTGGTTCCTTGGGAATAGGGGGAAGGGAGACTAGGTCAGAGGAGGAGATTACAAACAGCCATGAGGAAACTTCTAGTAGATAGGAGAATAAGAATTATTTTGATGATGGTGATGGTTTCACAGGTGTATACTTAATGTCAGAACTTATCACGTTGCGTGTTTTAAATGTGTGTGGTTTATTGTACGTCATTTATACCTCAACAACGCTCTGCTTAAAAAACTGTACTCACTCTGGCATTTTTCGAGAGACTGAGAAAAGATTCTAATTACTTCCAATTATATTTTTCTGCCAAATAAGTCACCATGCAGAGACGAGGCAACAAGAAGCCTTGGTTATATTTGGCTTCTATATATCACGCATGGAGCTTGGTGCCTGGCTCAGTAAATAGAAGCATCCCAGATATCATATGACTGGGACAGAGGGGAGCTCTCTATTTAGACCAGAAGTTGCAAACTCAGAAATCTTTCGGGTTCAGCCAGGGGAAATACAGTCATCAAAGCGAGACAGGCCTATGTAATAGGTAGGTAATGGCAGAGACTATGACAACAAGAATTGATGTCCAATCTAAGCGCATGCAAATTCGGAGTGTTAAGCAACAATACTGGGTAGCTTTTCTTCGGTGCTGCCAATAACTCTGCACTATATAGGGTTATTTCCATTTTCTAGATGGGAAAACTGAGGCTCGGAGATACCACCTAGACTCCAATCTAGGGCCAGTGAAACAAAGACTCAGTTACTTCTTCTGACCCCGGCTTGATTTTTTTCCCACCCAGCCACACCTAGATTGTGTTGGCTTTGTTTACTGTCATGGGGTAAATCCATGGAGAAAACCCACCTTTCTGTCCTTCTGGAAATGGTCACTTCCCCAGGACCAGTGATGATTTGCAAAGGGAAAGAATGCAAGGAGCCCCCTGGTGGACATTCTAGGAACAAAAGAGTTGGAGATGGGCACACACACCCCTCTTCTACTCACCTGCCTGTGTTAAGTTGATATTTTTGTTTTTATAAGTTCTCTTTTTAAGAAGTTCATCTGTGTCCAAGTATTCTGGGAAAATAATATAAGTAAATCCACTTTATGAGAGCCATTATGTAAGCCCTTAAACTTGCAAAATGGATTTGTTTATTCATTCTGCAAACACATCTGCTATGTGACAGTCTCAACAGTGAATAGGGCCAGCTACAAGCCAGACACGGTTTTAAGTGCTTTCCAGGTATTAACAATTAATCCTCTTTTTTTTAAAAGAAAAAACAACCAATAACTTAAGGTGGGTTCTGTTATGTTGTTGTCAGCTTGGGCTGCCGTAGCAAAATACCATAGACCAAGAGATTTATTTCTCACAGTTCTGGAGACTGAGAAGTCCAAGATCAAGGTGCTGTCGCCCAGGCTGGAGCGTAGTGCCACAATCTCAGCTCACCTCAGCCTCAAACTCCCTGGCTCAAATGATCCTCCCGCCTCAGCCTCCCAAAGCATCAGGATTACAGGCGTGAGCCTCCACACCCAGCCTTTCTCTCTTCTTATAAGGACCCTAATCCTATTGGATCAGGGCCCCACCCTTATTACCTCATTTAACCTTAATTATTAATATTTCCATAAAAGCCCCATTTCTAAATACCATACATAGGGGGTTAGAGCTTCAACATGTGAATTTGGGGGAGACACAATCATTCAAAGTATAATAGTTATCCCTATTTCGCAGATGAGGAAAATAAAGCACTGGACACATACAGTGAAAGACACAATAGACACTACCCCTGCCCTCTCAAGTTTATCATCTTGTGGGAGAGGCAGATATTAAATTACAAAATTCGATCATCACTACGTAGGAAAAGCAGAGAGAGTTTTGTGAATGTAAGCAGTGGAACTCAGATTGGGGGGGAGGGTCAGGAAGACAGACTGCTCTGAGGAAGTTCTGGGGAGCAAAAGGGGTTGTGGAGTAGAAGACAGGGTGGAAAAGCCAGGGCCAGGCAGGAGTGAGGCACATTCTAGAAACTGAAGAGGTGTGGGCATCATGCAGAAAGCCCCGAGGGGATGGTGAGGCAAGAAACTGGAGAGACAAGCTGGGGCCAGACCCTGCAGTGGTGACAAGTTAAGACTTGACCCTCAAGGCAATGGGGAGCCATTGAAGGCTCTAGAGTGAGAGAGTAATGTGATCAGATTTACACCTCTTTGGAGAGTTATTTGGGTGAGATGAGGGTGACGTGCTAGAAAGTGCTAGATCTCTCCTCCAGGGCTCCTTTGAATGGGCACCCTGTCCTCCCCCAAGTATACACCTCTTGAGTCAATGCACACAGAGCTTCAGCAGGACATGGATTTTTGAAGAGTCAGGGTGGTCCCACCTCGCATCAGTCATAAAGGAAAGGGAGGGAGGCAAAAGCAGCTGACACATTTCAGCACTTCCCATGTGCCACTTCATTTAAATTATTTCATTCATTCACTCATTCATTCATTCAGAGGAGCCCCCATGAGGTGTGCACCAGAGACAAAGTCAAGGGCTCCCCAAACCCATTTCCTCTCCCTGGACACTGGCTGGACTACATCTCCCAGCCCCCAGGCACCTAGAGAAGGCCGCATGACTTGTGCCCCTGATGGGCAGAACGGGTGTCCCCCTTCAGCAGGCCTGGCCATAAAGTATCTGGTCTGATCTTTCATGCCCTCTGTCCTGTCCGTGTGGAAGGGAGCAAAGGAGTTTAAGACAGTGGAGACTTACAATGCAAAGTGCCCAATCCCTGAGTGCATCCGTTGGAAGAAGTTTTCGCAGGATTTCTATTTGACCAGGAATACTTGCATCAGACTCTGGTGAGAGAGAAATCAACTTTCATTGTATGCAACCAGTGAGATTCTTGTCATTGTTACAGTAAATGAGTCAGTCTTGATCAACACAAGGTACTTGGTGGTATGCCCATTTTACAGATTGAGAAAACAGAGGCTCAGAGAGGTAAATTAAGCAAATGGAGGTCACACCTCTCATAAGTAGTACAGCAGGGATTTGAGTCAAGCTCTGATGCCAGACATGACTCTTATTTGTTCTTTTCTTTCTTTCTTTAAACAACTTTTAAAAACCGCATAAGAACTGTGTATCATGTTTTTGCTCGAATGCAGCGTAAATCATTTGGTCAGGCTCCTATTCCTGAGGGTTGTTTCCATTTTCTCCCCACTGTCATAAACAATTCTTCTGTGAATATTCTTATAACTAAAGCTCTATCTGTAATTCTTCATTGTTTCTTTAGGAAAAATTCCTGGCAATGCAATTTTGGGGACAAAGGGTTTGCATGATTTTTTGTTTTTGTTTTTGTTTTTTTAGGCTTGAGAAATACATATAGCCAACTAAGTCCCACACTCTTTCTGCTGTCTCATGAGGGTTCCCACCTTGTTGGCTGGTGACTGGGAGATGCCTTGAGATTTGTCACTCTTCTCTGGCCTCAGCTGTAAGACATCAGGGAAGCAGGGCCCAGAGCTGCTGGCTGCGTGTGAATATGTGAAATCCAGCCTTCCGAGTGATCAAGCCCAGCTGACCAGTGGCTCTTAGACAGGTGCCATAAATAGGGCTTCATTTTTGAGCCCCATTCACTCTTTCATTCATTCAAAAATTTCTTAAAGACTATGTATTCTTTGAACAGATAAGCTGTGAACATAGTACAAAATTCAAAGGACAAAAAGCTGTAGAGTGAAAAGTTCCCTTCTCACCACATCTAGACATTCGGACTCCCACCACAGAGATAGCTGCTCTTCTACAGATAAGCACGCTCAAATATATACGTGTGTGCCTTGTTTTTTGACTGCATGTGAAATTGTGAGTTTTAGCTCATCGGGTGCTGATATTTTTGTATTCTTGTAAATGTTCTTGAGGTGTGCTCTTTGAAAATGCACATGTTTTAAACCCAAAGAATGGCATACTATATATACTGTTCAGCATATAGGTTTTTTTCACTTAGCTACACACTTTGGAGATTGTTCTTTTTTTTTTTTTTTTTTTTTTTTTTTTTTTTTTTGAGACAGAGTCTTGCTTTGTTGCCCAGGCCAGAGTGAGTGCCGTGGCGTCAGCCTAGTTCACAGCAACCTCAAACTCCTGGGCTCAAGCAATCCTCCTGCCTCAGCCTCCCGAGTAGCTGGGACTACAGGCATGCGCCACTATGCCCGGCTAATTTTTTCTATATATATTAGTTGGCCAATTAATTTCTTTCTAGTAGAGACGGGGGTCTCGCTCTTGCACAGGCTGGTTTTGAACTCCTGACCTGGAGCAATCTGCCCACCTTGGCCTCCCAGAGTGCTAGGATTACAGGTGTGAGCCACTGCGCCCGGCCTGAGACTGTTCTTTCTCAGTCCACATACTTTGTTCATTTTTAATGGGTGTGTAGTATTCCACTGTGGAGCCACACAGTGATTTATTGAATCATTCCCCTTTGGTGGACATTTAGGTCGTTTGCAATTTCCTAGTATTATAAACAGCGTGGCGAGGAATATCTGTCACCAACTATTTATTAGCCCCCCCCACAAAGGGCCAGGTAAGGGAGTAACTGAGACAGATGTGCTTCCTGCCCTTGGAGAACTTCACATGAAGTCTGGGAGAGGCAATCAACAAACAGTCACACACACAAGCGACAGCCACACACACAAGCGACAGCCACAGGGGTGGTGCCAAAGAGGGCTTGGGAAGGGCTTTCCCCCACCCTGTCATTGCCATCACAGAAGTAGGGGTGGGAAGGGTTGCATATTGACAAGGGCAGTTTTCCCATCTCATGGAAAATGTTATCCTCCAAGGCTCAGTCCCCTAGGGCTGGAGTCTGAGACAGGAGCACAGGATTCTCCAGGGGTGAGAGGGAAGCCGGACAGGGTGGGGGGCGGGGCCAGCAAGGATCCTGTCGCAGGGCAAGTCTGGCCCTGGCCTAATCCACCCCACCCCCGGGAGGGAGGGGTGCTCTGGAGTCTCCAACGCAGCACACAGCGCCCTCCCACCCCCCCACCCCTGCTCTGAGACAAGGAGACACAAACTCCTTGGCTCAAGCAATCCTCCTGCCTCAGCCTCCCGGGTAACTGGGACTACAGGTGTGAGAGCCCTCGTACCTACAGCCCACACTGGAGGTTTCCAGCCGGGGAGTGACATAACCTGACTTCCATTTTCAAAGGAGTCCTCTGACTGCTGTGAGGACGACGGACCCTTATGGGTTAAGGGCTGTAGCTGGGAGTCCGGTGAGCAGGTCGGTGGTCTCGCCTAGGCAAGCAGGAATGGTGTTCTCACGAAAACTTGTGCACGGGAGATCATAGTAGCATTGCTCATAATAGTCCCAAAGTGGAAGCAACCAAACATCCACCCACGGATGAGCAGATAAACAGAATGTGGGCTAGCCATGCAATGAAATAATCTGAGCCATAAAACGTAATCACAGACTGACACATGCCACAACGGGCATCAACCTTGAAGACATGATGCTGAGTGAAAGACCACAAAAGGACCACACGGTGTGTGATTCCATTTGTGTGAAGTGTCCAGAATAGGCATCTCCATAGAGACAGAAATTAGATTAGATGCTGACAATGGCTGGGGGCTGAGTGCATGGGGAGCGACTGCAAATAGGTGTAGGGTTTCTTTGGGGATGATGAAAATGATTCGGATTAGATGGTGGTGTTGGTTGCACAAGTTGGCGACTACACTAAAATCCGCTGAATTGTACACTTGCAAAGGGCGAATTATATCTCAATCAAAAAAGGAAGAGGACCGGGCACAGTGGGTCATGCCTGTAATCCTAGCACTCTGGGAGGCCGAGGCAGGAGGATCGCTCAAGGTCAGGGGTTCGAGACCAGCCTGAGCAAGAGTGAGACACCCCGTCTCTATTAAAAATAGAAACAAAAAAATGAGCTGGGCAACTAAAAATAGAGAAAAAGTTAGCAGGGTATGGTGGCACATGCCTGTAGTCCCAGCTCCTCAGGAGGCTGAGGCAGGAGGTTCACTTGAGCCCAAGAGTTTGAGGTTGCTGTGAGCTAGGCTGATGCCATGGCACTCTAGCCCAGGCAACAGAGTGAGTCTCTGTCTCAAAAAATAAAATAAAATAAAAGCCATGTTATTATATAATCATGTGATACATACCATATCGTATATTCATTCCACAAAGCATTTTTTGAGGACCTTCTGGGTATCAGGCTCTGTTGTCGACATTGAGGATACACCATGGACTAAGACAGACCTACCTAATCACTGCTTTCCTAGAGCTTACCTTGTAGAGGGAAGAGATGATATACAATATACAAATAAAAATATACAAATAAAAAACGGACACTTTTCATCTGTCAGACAGTAAGAAGCATCCAAGAAGAAAATCAAGCAGGAAAGAGGCAAAGGAGCGTAAAGTGGGTGGCAGGGGTGCAATTTTAAATAATGGGGCTGTATAAAGCTTCCTTGAGAAGCTGACGTTTGAGCAAAACCCTGATGTATAAGTCATAACGCTGAATCACAAAACAAACATGACCCATGGACCCACCTCCCATTTCATGAGCTAGCACGTTATCTCTTCTGAAGCCAACAATTTCTTTTTTTGCACTCTGTCTCTCCCATGGATTAGAGTCCTGACTCTCAAACTTTAAAGTGTTCTCCACTCACCTGGGGTGTTGTTAAAAGGCAGATTCTGATTTAGTCCATCTAGAACCAGGTCTGAGGCTCTGCGTTTCCTTATTATTATTTTCATAGTATCACTTATTTTATTTTCATCTTTCACCCAGCTTTGGCCATCTTTTAATAATTATCCATCTCCCTCCCTCCACCAAGATGCCCTCCTGGCTGCCACACCTCACTTTGTCCCTTCTCATGGGTCCAGGAGCACTTTACAACTCAGGAAGTTTGGGTTCAACATGTGTGTTGACCACAGCTCTCTGCATGACCTTGGGCAAGTCATTGGCCTGCTTTGAGACTCAGTTTCTTCATTCTGAAAATGAAGGACAAGAAACTCTTTAAGATCTGTTCCAGGCCAGATCATGAATTGAACTGTGTAAGTGTGTGTGTGTGTGTGTGTGTGTGTGTGTGTGTGTGTGTGTGGCCTCCCAGTATCTGAACCTCATCCCTGTGTTTGGGGGAATCTACCTTGTGGATAAAAATATTAGAGCCTCGTCCTCGCCAAGCTGAATAGGTTAGGTGGAATCTTTTGAAACACAGGGTGAGGGACCTAGGAGGAGGAACAGTCTAGAATTCAAGTGGCCTACCGTGTTCAGCAATGGCAGCAGGCTGTGGCAAAATCCTTAGCTCTGGTTCTAGCCACCCAGCTCTCCTTGGTTTCTGCCAATTTTCTGATCCGATTTCTCTTGCCAATTCTCTAACCCTCCAGATATCCTTCTAACAAATTCCTCTCTGCCTAAGTTACCTAGAATTCGATTCTGTTGTTGGCAACTGAAGAACCTAACAAGATCAGACCTTCAAGTGGTGCTATGATACTGATACAACCATGTGTCTTTCCTTAAGTATTTTAAACCTTTTTGTTGTGTAGGTCTTACGTCTCCTGGTCCCAACCTTCCCTGCCCAGAACAAGGGGTATCTTCAGGATCTAAACATATTACAGGCTGGGCGAGGTGACTCACGCCTACAATCCTACCACTCTGGGAGGCCCAGGTGGGCAGATCGCTCAAGGTCAGGAGTTCGAAACCAGCCTGAGCAAGAGCGAGACCCCATCTCTACTGAAAATAGAAAGAAAATAACTGGCTAACTAAAAATATATAGAAAAAATTAGCCGGGCATGGTGGCGCATGCCTGTAGTCCCAGCTACTCAGGAGGCTGAGGCAGGAGGATCGCTTGAGCCCAGGAGTTTGAGGTTGCTGTGAGCTAGGCTGACACCATGGCACTCTAGCCCGGACAACAGAGTAAGACTCTGACTCAAAATAAATAAATAAATAAACAAACAAACATATTACAAAGCTCAAAAGCAGCTGGTTTATAAACATAGAATCTTTCCAAAGATCGTGGAGCATCTTTTAGTTCAGAAGGCCAAATTGTCAGTCTAATAGAGCAAGCACTGGATGTTGTTTGTTTGGAAATATATTAAAGTTTCAGATTTCCAGATTTTCTTGAAAAATCAGAAGATCTGGCCACACCAACCCGCGGTCCCATGTGCCAACATTCAGCTGGGCCCTTTAGATGCAATGTGATGTCTCCAGTTACCTAGACTCTCCACCCATCCCTGCTGTGCTACACCTAGACTGTGTCACTCATTTAAATTATCTATCTGGGTCCAGGAGGCACTTGAGTTTGCACCCCTCATTTAGATGAGTAGAATATTGTGGTTTATGCTTTGTTTTCCTTGAGTGGTGTCTTGTGAGTCCACAACGGAGAAGGATTTGGCAGAGTAAGACAAGCACAGACTTTGGAGTCATTTACTAGCTGTGTGACCCTGGCCAAGTCCCTTAATCTCTCTGAGCCTCAGTCTCCCTGACTCTGAAATGGACATAATAGTTCACAAGAATGTTGGGAAAATTCAATGAGATAAAGTCAGTAAAGCATGACACAGAGTAGGTGTTCACTAAAAGTTTATTAAAGAGTTAAGGTATTCTAAAATCTTAAATTTGGACCCCCCCCGCCCCAAGGATGCTTGGCTTATAATGGGTGCTGGAAAAATGTCAGTTATCTTCCCTCGGTTCCTTGATTGCTGGGCAGAGAGTTCTTGGGTTTTGTAATCAGACCATGGTGCCTTCAGATGGGTACTGTGGGCTAGGAACAGACCAGTGCCCTAATAGCTACCGAACATGGACTATATGAGTGGGTGGGCACAACATCTTGTAGAATAGGCCCAGCCACACACCCTGATTTTTGTGGAACTCATGAGTGTCTGAACCTGGGATTCAGATAGGTCCAAACCCGCCTAACAGGCTTGGCAGGGGCAGACAGAAGCCAAAAGCAGAAGGAGAGGAGGAAGACATCTGGCAGAGAGGGCCTGCTTGAGGGCTGGGCCTGGAGATGTTCGAGAAGTGGGCTTTTGAGAAACAATCCGAGGCTGTGTTTGAAACTCCCAGATTCAGCCCTTCTTCATCCTCACGTGGTCCTCGTTCTGGGATGCAGAGAGCCATGCTGCAACGGCAGGAAGGGGCTTGCTTGGGGCCCAATCCCCCTCTCTGAGAGAGCTCAGCAGGGGACACTGCAGGCCGGAAAGAGGGGCCAGCAAAAAGCCTCTCAGGTGGGCCAGCCGTGGAGGGAGGTCGCCGTGCCCAGTGCCCGCGACCCCCAGGCGGTGGGCAGAGGGCCTGGCCTGTAGCTGCTGCCCTCGCCACAGCTGCAGCTCCTCCTTCCAGCCCTAGAGAGCCCCGCCTAGAGCCCAGAGCAGCACCGGGATGCTTGGTGAAGGGACCATGTAGAAGACAGGACTTCCCACTGGCCCAGCTGGGGGCTTGAGGCACCAGGGCCGAGGGTGGGGCCGTAAACAGCCCTTCTTACTCATGGCCCTCCCACACCTGGCCAGCACCTGCCCTGGCCAGCGCCGCCCCGGGTGGGCGGGCAGTGTGGAACACAGACAAGAGCTTCCAGGGCAGCAGGGGAGGCGACAGCAAGTAATCAAATGAGTCAAGTAACTTTGACAGCGACATAGGAGTGGCTGGGATGGTGGGGCTGAGCGGCCAGGACAGACTCGGTCATTTGTGTCGTCATGGGATGCGCTAGGGGGTGGAAGGGTCACATCTGTTTCCTTTTTCTGGGGCACCTCTGCCAGGCCTTGTCTTGTTGGGAGTCCCTGTCTCATCTGAGAAGTCAAGTCCCCAAAACGGCTTGCCCAGGAGGGCAGGTCAGCTCTGTCATTCCCTCAGCGAGCCAACGCCGGGGTGGGAGCCTGGAGATCTCACCTTAGGAATGAGGCCGAGCGGGCGGGTGTACCCCGCACCATGGCAGGGGCCTGAGGGGTTTGGGATGCGCTTCTGCCCGCCCAGGGAGGCCCAGGCTCCAGGGCAGGGCCGCGTCACCTGTGACTCATCACACAGCCTCCTGCTACCCCAAAACTTCCCCGGTTCTAGGCGTCTGGGACAGGATCCGAGCAGACGCTCATGAAAATAAGGGCTTGTGATCACCATCCTCCTCCCTCCCACAGCGGCCACGGGGAAAAGTTGAGGTTCACTTCCGCCTTTCCCTGCGCGAAGGGGTTGTAGGCCTGGAGGACAGACGTCAGCATTTCTTAGGGGGGTTGGCTGGGGCCGTGTGGCGGCATCTGAGGTGCTTGCTCTGGGGTCGCCACTGATCGGTGGCCCCCACCCAACGATCATTGGCCTTCGCGCCTTTGTCCTCAGAAGCGCCTCCTTCCATATTGCCTGACCGCCTTGCGACCATCTCCTTCCTTTCCCTGCGTGTCGCCGGTTTGCTCTCATGTCAAACAGGAAGACAGAGTCCAGCCTCATGGAGTTGTTATCAAATTTCTCATCCGGCCAATATTATATGAGTCAAGAGACACAAGGCGCTTTGAAGAGTAATAAGCATAGAGTAAGCATTCAGTCAGTGGCAGCCATTTTACTATTACTGCGATAGTAAATGTGTAGTGAGGACCTATGCTGCTAGGCGCTGGGGTTTCAGGGACGAGAAAAACAGACACTGCTGTAGGGG